>BMAW01064315.1:230024-302573 GCA_019974015.1 Nephila pilipes | reverse complement strand
TATATATATAAGGCGGGGGTTGAAATAGAATGTAAACAAAAATAAATTAGTTATATATAGGTAATTAGGTTATTAAAAATAAAAACTAACTCATAATATCACATAGTAGAGTATGTACCTATATTTCTGAGTGATTTCTAGGTGGTCCTGACTGATGACACGATGTATTTTGTAAACGTTTGATCTCGCTCTTGGAATAACAGTATACTTATCTTAAGAAACGAAAAATAGTCAGGAGTTTTAAAGAATTAAAATATAACCTATATTTCTCTTCTTATCCATTTCACCCAATCATTTAAACCGTTGTCTACCATTTTTTGAAAAGTACTTCAGCTCATGATTCATAACAAATCCTACTGCAACACCTTGTAGCGATCATTTTCTCGTGGTAACAGTTCCTTTCTTGGCATTAACTGCTACTTCCTCTGACAGACCCGTGATGAATGAACCCTAAGTGGACCATTCGGAAGCTTGATGACGTCTTAGTTTATGTTTTCCTCCAGTAATCGCAACCCTGGTGCTTAATAAACATACTTTGCCACAAATGTTGCATGACAGAATCATGATCAATGGAAGATCCCTCGGGATCAGCCTGAAGCGCGTGTGTTCCTCAGTTTTGGTGTTTTATCATGCAGATGACTTTATCAGACAGATCTTTAAACTAATACGACATTCATTGAAAATTTGTAAATATGTATAAATATGGATATTTTTTTCATTTATACATGAGGATATGTGAACATAATTTATGAATTATAAAAAATTATGTTATGTGCAATGTGCATGTAATTTATGAATTATACAATAGGTTTTACTAGGTGGTTCAGAAAGTTTGTGAACCTTCTTCAGAAGAAAAATGAGGATTTATTAGGAAGTAGATCTATTTTGTCATGAAGATTTATTTATTAGTAGACAAATCTTTGAATTAAAAAGGGACATTAGTCGGGAATTGGTATACATGTTTTAATACCACCATTTTTAACCTAGGTACGATATTAGTTATGTTATACTCAAGTAATTTATGATTTTTATTTGTCAAATAGCATTGCTCATGAGGAAAATTCAGAGGTAGATCATTTAAATTTCAATATGTATTCATTGAATTATATATGAGTAATTTTATTGTGCAACTCCATTCTTTAAGATTACAGGCTTTTCTGATGAAAACTTTTCAATATAATTTTTTATGTCGGCATAAAAATAAAAGTATTTATGGTATAAAAGGTAAGAATAGAAGGGTGTGTTGTCTAGTCAATATAAAGGGTTCAATAAAATATCCCAGACAAGGTCCAACAACTTCTGTAGCGTAATCAAAGACATGCTGTACATTTTCCTGATGAAACACGACTCATTTCCGATTCGCTAGTACGTTTTTGCTCCAGTGTTGTCTTTATACTCTAATTACAAGCAACACTTTTCTGAATTTATCATTCAATTGTTTAGAGATCAGAATTCAAACAGTGTTTGTTTGGAGATCAAACTGTAGATTTATTTATAATCCCGTCAGATCAGCAACTCAGCATTTTTTAGCTATTGACCATTTTTAAACATAGGAAATCACTTTCGAATAGTGATTTTAGTTGTAACTTTTTCACTATTGGCAATGAATATTTTTTGCTAATTGTATGACACTTACATATTTTAAATGGAAGAAAAATATCATATGCCTATAATAAAATGTTTTCCTTCACATTCAAAAAAAATAAGTAAAACTGATATAAAATGATGTTTCCTACGCCAAATAATTTTACAAAATACTTGTATTAGCAGGGTATGAACATTTGTAAAATATGAACACTTATCAATTATTTTAATTTATCTATTCACACTCTTATCATTACTCTGCCAACCAAAACTCAATACAAACTGTCATTTTTAGGATTTAGGATTAGTCAATTGTTTTTCATTATTCTGAAACATTAATTCTTGGTATAAATCTACCTACCAAAATCCAATACAAAATTTCGACATATTCCAAAACTCTTTCTAAGATGACTCTTTAAAAAATCTTTATGTTTATAATGACTTGAACTCTTTATGTTTTTTTTTCAGAATGATAAAGGGTAATCACTAAATAAACTTTACAGATCTGGAATCTACAAGGGTTTCCTATGCTTCATTATAAGGGGGAAATATTCCAATTTAGATTAAGTTCATTTATAGATGTAATCAACACTTCTTTTCAAATATGTTTACAAATTTAATTTTTTTTATTTATAACAGGGTATTTTTAATGGAAAATTTTGAATTTATATATCAAATTTTCATAAATAGCTTTACTTGGTAAAATAAATATAAATACCAAACGTAATACTTCAGAATGCTTTAAATTATAATCACAATTCAGATAATATTAGATTAACATTCAACTGAATCAAATTGTTTGATGATTTATTCTTAAAAAAATGAATGAGAAATATTTGTTCAAATTTGTTTTTTGCAACATTGATCACTGAATAAAAACCCTAAACTGTAACATTATTTTATCATTTTTTCACTACGCTTTCATTTATGAATTCAACATAAATAATTATAATGGAGGATTAATCGAGAACATAAAATTTACAATCTAAGAAGAATAAAATTGTCATTTTTTTAAAAAAAAAACTATTAGTTTTTATGGAAATTTAACTAAAGAAAACTCATCTTAGATCGTATTTATGTTCAAAATATCTTAAGGCATTTTTTTAAAAAAATATTTATATTAAATAATTTGACATTCATATTCAGAAATTGGATACTTGTACCAATAATCTTATCAAAAATGACATATTTATAACAAATAATTTATGAACAAGTGATGGAGGAAAAGGTAAAATTTGGAGCTTTATTATTAAACTAATAAGCATTTCATGAATGTGGGCCGTAATCAATAGTTGTTCCCAAAACTTTCAAATTCATTAAACTTATAGATTAACAAAATGAAACATATTGTGCAAGAACACAAAAAATAATTTTTAAATGTTAGCAAAAAAAGTCATTGGGTAATTTTTAATTTAACAATATGTATATAAAAAAATTAAAAATTCAGTTTGGCTTTAAATGAAAAAATATTTTTTAATCCATAATTGAAAGGATTTAAAGCTTATATAAAAATGGTTTGTACGTTGCTTAGCATTTTATTTCCAGCCGAAATTTCAAAACATTTCTGCTTATACAAACGGCTGAAACGTCATATAATTTGGAAGAAATGTACATAAATCCCCAACAAGTTTTTTCCCAAACATTAAAACTTCAAATTTCTTATTTAAAATGGATTAATTTGTTTTTGTTGAAATTACAATGAAATTTAGAAATTAAAACTAATTCTTTTAATTCATTGTCATGCATCAATTCCAGAAACAGCAGATTTTTAAAAATTTATTTTCTTCTTTTGTACTTTGAAGCAATAACAATGAATAAGAGAATAGCAATCACAAAGTTGTGCGGTTAGTAATGAGCAACTAAAAAATTAATCTGATCATATTGAAAAGAACATTATAAGAGTTAACAGAGCTTTTTGTTCAATTCCTGTGTACATCAGTAAAATCGAACTTATGACTTTCAGTTACATGCTCCAGATATTTTAGCACCTTGACATAAATAGAATATTGGATAATACACCATATTTATCAATTTAATTATTTATAACCCCATTTATTTTTGATTTAGTTAACATCTATGCAGAAAAATAATTTTGCCTAAAAAATAGTGCTTTTAAGTTTAACCTCTCTCTTTACATTAAACATATAAACTAAATATTTTTTAACTTAGTGATTTGCATGTATAAAGCTTCAAAATTATAAAAATAATAACAATGGATTGAAATTGAATTAAATAGAAAAATATGTCTTCTGAATTCATGTTGCAATGTAAATTTTTTGAATCAAAGCTGTTTTCTTCTAAAACAATTTAAGAATAAGTTTTTTATGCTGGAATATTCGTCATATTAAAAACATGAAAACGAGATTTTTGTACAATTAGGAAGAAGAGTACTCACATTTTTAATGACACCCATTGGCACTGCGTGGGAGTTAAGAATGTGAGAAATAATCGTTACTTGACAATTGCTTAATTTATTACGACCTTCACTATAAGACCTCGCATTGCTTTTAAGTGCAATTATGAAATCTAATAACAATTTTACTATAAATTATTTAATACAAATAATTATTTTCTTTGTAAATTAATATTAAATATAATGATTGAAATAAACATTATCAACTGTAAAAGTTTTATAGCTTTTTGAACTTTACCTTCACCTAGTACCTTATTTTTACTCAAACAATAAAAACGAATATAACTTATTTTATAAAAATAGAAGCAAATTCTTCACGGATGTAATTAAGTATAGTTGGCTTATTATTTCTACATTTTCTATAAATATTCCTTACTGAACCAGAGGTCAATGTTCTTTCAAGTGTTGGAATGATTTATCCAGTTTTCTTGGTAAGGTTGTGAACAATCGAATTAATTTGAACATAATCAGATATTGAATAAAATTATTTAATCATAAATGAAATAACGTCTACATTGCTAAAAAGAGACAAGTATTTCTTTATTATTATTTCTACATTTCACATGATCTATGATTCTTTACTAAAACAGAAATAGTTATAATTCCTCCTTTAAAAATGTTCTTATGAAGGTTTTCATACTTAAGGTATGAACAATCTACTCCATGTGTGCTAAAATAAATATGCTTAGCTCATTATAAATGACGTAAATCTTTACGGATTTGGAAACGCAAAATTTGTTTATTATTTTATAAATTTCTTACAAGATTTATTTTATAAGACGAAAAAATATTATTATTTCTTAAATAGAATGATTTTAGTCAAGTTTTTCATACGTTAGGTTGAAAACAATCTGCGTTGTATGAACACATATGCTTAAAAAAACTAATATACATATTTCTTCGTGAATGACGTGAAATCCATACTGATTTTAAAACAAAAAAAAATTGGTTATTGTTTCACCATTTCCAATAAACTTTCTTTACTATAACAGAAATAATTATTCTTTCTAGTGTAGGAATGTCTTTATTAAGTTTTCTGTATGTAAGGGTGTGAACATTCTCATTACGATCTACAAAGTCAAAGCTAATTAGTTAAAGATTTCCCATTCCTTATGCGTTTCGAAACATGCAATTTTACCATCAATTTAATTCCTCTCTGAGAACAATCTGCTGCACAACATATTTTAATCGACGAATCTGCTCCATAAAAGGAGCCCAGATGTTATTTTTCTCATAGGTATCTTAACTCGTACGTAAATAATGTTTGTATGTCAATAATTGTTTTCTTTAAGGAATTAACCTTTATCTTAGCCTGAAACCAATTTGTTTAAAAAAAATTAAAGAAGCGGGAGAGAAAATTGAATAACATAAATAACTAACACAAGGCAACCTGGAGAAAATTAAGTGATCTATTTTCTTACAGATTAAGGAAATAAATAATGTTTTATTAAAATTTTAGAAATATTAATAGGATAATAAAGAAGGATGGCTTCACTATACACTGAACTGAAATAGAAAATGAGGTGTATAACTTGTAAAGGGATGCGAATGATTTATTCTGTAAAATGTAGTTTTTAAATTTTCTTTAGTTATTACTATATATATAATTCATTTCTTGAAGTGATTTCTTGTAAATCTCATCTTTGGAATCCTATAGGGCATTTACTTGTTATATCCATATTATTTAATTTCATTTATGCTAAATACAATTTTCTAAAAATGTACTTTAATAAGTGTATTCATTTACAACAGATAGATACATTTTTAGCATCGTTTTGAAACGGATACTTAATTTAAATATATGGTGTTAGTAAAAATAATAATATCAATAAAAACATTTAATAATAATCTCTATTTAAGTAATAGTAACTTTTTGTTCAAACAATGAAGAAAACACATTTTTAAAAACTTAATGCTATATCACTTGTCATCATTGAAATTTCGTGTTATAAGTAGCAAATATATTTTGTAATTAATGTGGAGTAACTTCTAATCAAAATAAATCCAAATTTGTGTCTAAAAATAAGTCATTATAAGCTTTGGAATTTTTTCCCGTAATAATTTAATAATATGTTAAAATAAATTAATACTAGCATTATATAAAAAATTTAATAACATTAAAAGAATAATTAACTATAAGAACAGTAGTCAATATTAAGAATATTTAAAAACAAGAAAAATAAGAATGATAAATAACAATAATTTGAGAATAATAGTTTACAATAGAGTGTTGTTTATAATTATTCAGTTAATAATATTTTCAAACAATGTTACAATTCCTTTACTTCAATTTCTCGAAGAATGAATTTACAAGACTAGAATAACATTGTTAAAAGTAATTCAGGGAATTCAGTCTATTCTTGAGCTGAGATTTAAATATTAATTGCATTAACATTTCTCTAAGACCAAACGCAATTACTAAGGCGAAAATAGAATTTTCGTCTTTTTATACAAAATGTAATGCATATCTTCAAATATTTCGAGTAAACCCAAAATTCTAACTTTATGTAATGTTAAAGAATGGGATCCAAAATTGAGCACCTTTTTAGATAGAAATATGCTGCAACACAAATACTATATTCTGACTTCACTAGTCTACAGAGAACATCTCACAGTTTACTATATTATTCATTTCTGTCTGAGTCAATTCATTTTTCTGAAAGAAAATGTGTTTCATATTTTATCTCCTTTACTGTAATCCTCAATGCGTTTTACACTTTATACGTTAAAGTGAAAAATTGCGTATTTATGGAATGTTTCTAAACTTTAAAGGCACAGTATAATAAATGGATGTATATGTTACAACGTCGTATTTTCATATGAAAACTGAGACATTTTTCTGTCTGTAAATATGTTCAGAGCTTAGATCAGGTTCTTTCACAAGAGATGAAGTAGTTCTTAAGATAACAGAAGCTAAAATGTCTAAAAAGGCATTTTGTGATTTTGCTTTTACAGTAAGCTTTGCTGAATCGATTAAGGTATTTTTAATGAAACTTTGATAAACAGAATACAGTAAGGAAATTAATTTAAATTGATGAAAAAAGGGGGTATACCATAGATAAAAGCATGTGTACTTGTGTTTTTCTCAAAATGCGATTTTCTTAGGATTCTGGTACAGTTTAGCCAGAATATAAGGCATCAATAGTTTTTGATAGTTTCTGCTTATGAAGTGAAGCCATTTTCTACACATTGATCAGATTTTGTTTTTTTATTAGCACTTAAATATTTTAGATATGGAGCAGGCTGTATAAAATTTAAGAGAAATTTGAATAATACATTTTTTTTCTTAAATTAAATTTTGCCAAATTCAATTTTTGAAGTTATAAATACGTTCAGTGTTTAGGATGTTATCTTCAAGTTCTCTTCATTTTTTTTTTTTTTAAATTTCTAGTGCTGTACATTTCATGTAAAAGGAATCTAAAGGTATGTACTGGAAATAAAAAATGTAAATAGGACTATTATTTATTTTAATTACGTATACATAATTATGTTTATAAATACGATTTTCTTTAAAAACGCAAATGTGCATAAATATACAATGTTAAAATATCACTACTGTTGATAATAATCAAAACAGAGAGGATTATTTCAATTTGGCTTAATTAAACTCATTTTTCTTTGTCGAAAACGTCTCGTTTGCCTTAAATGGGAAAGGAAAAAAGAACAAGCTAAGTGTCCTCATATAGAGCTACGTGCAAGTTTCTTGAAAAATGAGTTGTTTTGAATAAATTAAAATCTTTCAAACATATGTTTATTTCAGAAGCAAAAAACAGAAGATTTCAAACATAAGTTTATTTTTAATAGTCAGCAAATCAATTATCTCTTTATATATTGATGGTGTTAAAACTTTAAACTTTATTTTAAGAAGTAATAAATTATCTTTTTATCAATTCTTCATGCAAAATGTATTTAAATATGTTATAAATGATGTTATCACTTAAATGATTATTAATAAATGAATTAACTTTACCATTCTACTAGGACTTATGATACTTAAGCTTGAAGAAATTGAAATCTGTACATGCATAACAGCGAGATGGAAAAAATGGTTGCAAATGCTTAAGCCTGTCTAGTTGAAATTAATTAAATTCAGCTTTATTGATTTATCTATGTGACTTCTTACAATAATATACATAGATAAGAAATAAGAATGAGCTTTTTGTGGCCAATTTCGGAAAAGTGATCTATTCGCAAGAGTTCTAAGCTAAAATATAAAAATAAGAAAGAGGAGAAGAGGAGCTAAACTTTTCGATAAATGTGAACTAAGTATTAAGGAAATAAAATATTTCTCATACTTTATACATTTTGAAAGTTTTCTTCGTTGTTTAAAAAGCAGTTTAAGACTGCTCTAATTTTCTCATTAATTTTCTATAGTACCTTCAAGGCACCAAAATCTTTTCTATAGAACTAAGTTTCTTTCATCATCTGTACTCTCCCAACCCCACAAAGGGAAAGAAAAAGTATTTTTATATATTCGAAGAGAAACTCCAAATTTTTTCTTCAGAATAATAGAAAGTGAATACAAAAAACTATAGGAAGGTCAATTTATTTTATAAGCTTAAATAAAATTTCCAGCGAGAAATTTCATTTTTTAAAAACTTTTTACTAGTGTTTTCTCATTTTAGAAATTTCAACGTCTACCGAACACCTGCAGCAGACGGTTTATTTAATGATTTATATTTCTGCACCGTTAAATTTATAGTTCTATTTTATGATATCTGTATAGCATGATTATAAGTCTAAACCCGAGAAGTAAGAAATTAAAAGGCTTTTAAAGAATTACGAATCTCAGTATGAGATAAGTAAGATTTCATGTGATTGATTATTTATCTCTTCGTAATTTTAGAAAAAGTCATAAAAATGATTAAGTTAAATTCTGTATTTATAAATTCATAAATATATTTATGAATTTGTTACATTTATGTAACAATATTATATATTTTTTAAGTGTAGTCTGAAATACATTCATTCTTTTTCGAAGGATTTTAATTTGAACTGTAATTTATTTAAATCCTCCAAAAGTATTATTTTTATATTCAAAAAAAATTAATTGTTTCAATATTTATACGAATTTCCTTATGAATTTTTCGCTTTTTTTTCAATACGTACTCTGTTATTTTATTTTCTTGCAATTATTTTAGTTTAAGATTCAAGATTATTAAAATAACATTTATTGAAAATGTATACATTCTAGTATTCAAATATTTTATATTTTTCATTAAATCATTTTATTGCAAATGGGGCCATTTACCTTTCAAATATTATGATTTTTTTCACCTTTGTAATGGATTTTGTTAGTTAAATTTTCCCATACAAAAATTTCCGTCTACAGTGCCGAAAAAAATCGCTTTATTCAATTGAGAACTTAAAATATTTATTTCCTATCTTATTTACAGTAAAAGGAAGCAGTAATCGAATGGTCAGGATTACAAGCTCGTGATAGGCGTTGCTTCCGTTGGTTAGCGAATTGGAGTCCTGATTCCATTAAAGACCCACTGTGTAGAGGTCTGAAGTACGACAAATGCGTCAAGGATACAAGTCCTCACGTTGAAAGGGGAAGTTTGGAGAGGGAGATATATCAGCTAGGGTGTCATTCTCGCCACATTATAGGGGCTTAAAAATACGAGATCTGCAGCTAGTTTCCGTTGTGCCCTAGTTACCCTTTACTCTTTACATTTACAATAAAAAGTAATAGTATTAATAAGGATCTATTTACATTCTAGCATAATTAATTACTATTTTTAACAATATAATAGAGAACACATCCGTTCTCAAGAACTTTTATCAGATTTGTTTTTCTGTTACTTCCGCTTTTATTTATCTTGATGCAGCTAAAGCCTTGTCCTGTAGCGGAGCTGGTACAAATTACAACTTTTGATGCTCCAGTTCCTCCCAATGGAATGGTGTGGAAGTTTGGAGAGGAGATGCTAGCACAGGTGTAACACTCATCACTTGACCGAATTTTAAAGTTATCGACAGTAGTCCTTTTGTTGCTTCTAAGTACAGCGACAGTAAACTACAAATCCATCAAAATTCAATTTGAAAGTTTTTTGTCAAACTACTTTAGTCACGCTTCCTCAAAATTACGCCGTACGATATTTACTGTTGATTAGCTTATAAATGGGAGGAAAAAAAGATTTTAATTATTTGTCTTCGATACTCTGACTGGGAATGGAAGTTACTCCTATAGTGATGACAAAGCTGGCTCAAGTGTATTTTTGGTCTTTAGAATTCCAACTTCTGTAATATTGATTCTCGATCTTAGTCTTAAACTTAGAAGAAACACAATGATTATTATTGTTGGATCTCATATTTCAGAAACCGACCAAGTTAAGAGGACGACTCTTCAGATGGAACTTCTCTCTCTAAACCCATGCCATTGTCAAACCTTGGAATTAGACATACATTAATTCCGCTACAAAGCGGATCTTTAGTGGCATCAAAACTCGAACCTCATAAATCCGTGGAAGCCAGGCCAGCTGGAAGCTCACAACTATGACCACTCGGCTACCGCGATCGTTAAATGTACACTAAAAATGCCTCTTAGTCTTTTTTCAAAGAACACAGCAGCGTTTTAACTGGTCTCTTTGTCAGGGACACCTCTATCAAAACTGATAATCTATGTGTAGTAACCGCTCATTATAAAAAGAAGGAATATGTAGAAAAGTATTTTCATACTTTTTATAACATTTATTTCAAAAGTTCTATGAAAATTCTTAAGCTTTGAAACATAACTGAGAAAATATTTCGAAACATTCAGAGTAAAATTATTTACCGAAATTTTATCCCAGATATTATACGATTCCTAATAATACGTACCAACCTAATATATCTCTGAAATAATGCCTCAATTTATTCTGCATATCCAATAAGGCCTATTGAAGAGCGCAACTCTAATTTATATACAGATTCCAGGGAAGAAATTTCCATTCGTAAAATATATTCATGACGAAGGTGCTTTATTCAAATAGCACTTCCTCCTCGAAAACCATTTTATCGATTTCGTCATTAGACCCCAAAATACTCTGGTCAAGCGTGTTACAGGACACGTGGATTTGTCGGTTGGTGACTTCGTCAGTCCCTTTGGTCACGTTTGATCGATTGATCGCGAACCTTATTTGAATAGATTTGTTTCACCTCTTCTGTGAATAGTCTAACAAGCTCTAGGACCAAAAGTCAGTTGAATTTCACGAATCTGAGTGTGAGTAGAAAATATATTATATTTCGTTCGACATCGAATATATATGACATGGAGGGCCTCATTTGTGTATTTGGAACACGTTCTTCTGCATATCAGATTAATAAGTAACCATTATAAGTAATGATTTTCGGTGATATTCGTGTGCGTAAGTTATCTTTTATGACATAATTTTTCTTGAAAGCTCCGATGGATTAAAAAAAATATGTCAAATATTAAGTTTTTTTTTTCAATCTGTTAGAAAATAACTGTTATTTATAATTTATTTTGAGGTCAAATGTGAAAGCGAAAATAAGATCAACATTAAACTGATTGTCAAAACAATTTATAATCATGGTTTTTGACTTATCATCTTTCATCCCCTATTTCTTATATGGTTTCTTTCTAGTAACACTTATGGAAGATAACGCATCAAAGAAATTGTGATATCGTCTGGTACTTTCATTTTTTAATTAATTGCTCTCCTTAACATTTCATATATTCCCTTTTAAACATTTCTATTTATGGAGATATTCTTTGTATGATGTCATTAATATTGGGCTAGTAAATGTTTCAAATTTTACTGAAAATGTAATGAAGCTAAAAATAACATTCACGTTTCAACATGAAAAATATATGCATTACTGTTTTAGTTGAATTTATATTAGCCTCTATGGGCTCAAATTTCTATAATTACGAAATAATGGTTTTGTGTCATTTTTCGCTGCTGAATAATCATTCTCAGTGATTAACCACCGTGGATATAAATAACATTTAACTATCTTCTAACGCTCAGAAAAGAATGTAACAACAATATATTATCAGAATTTTGAGGAAACATTTATATACTTAATTCTATTACATTATTAATATTACTTTAATCAAAGTTCGGAAAATGTATATTTATTTAAACATTACTTATAAAATATAAAAATAACTGTACATAACATTAATTCAAAACTTGCTTAGTATTATTATTAGGTTTAAATGGAAAAACTTAACTGGTAAGTTGAATTCTTCAACATAAACATCATCTTATGAAAAAAATTATTTTAATAAGAAAAATTGATTGAAATTCATGAAACATGAATTTCAATTAATTATTTATATATATATATATATATATATGAAAAGAAGCTCTAAATTATTTGAAAAATATACTTTAATAACTAATATCCTCTTTTCTAACTAAATATCCTTTTAACTATATAAATATTCTTTTCTAACTAAACTTTTTGTCTAGACATAATTTACAAAACTACAATTTAATAACTTACTTAATATCAAATTAAATATCATTAAACTAATTAACAGCAGAAATATTTTTTTTTGAAAAATTTTAAGTTGTCAGTAATTAACTGCTCTGTAAGGAATAAATTTCATTATTAAAATCTGCAAAAAAGGTCCAGCTGATGTTGGTCTTTAGGCTTAAAATAGTGTGTCTTTAAAAAAGATCGGAAGCGATCATAAGATGAAAAAATTAAATCTGTCATAATGCTTAAAAAAACATGCTCTTTTAAAATTTGTTTACATAAGGTAAGTGTACATAATCATAAAAAAATTATGTGCAAATATTTGTTGTTGTAATTTGAGGGAATTAATTATTTAAAAATTAAGATATTCAACTTCCATTATAATTATTAAAGTTTCTTAATTTAAATACAAGAACACTGTGCAATATTTTTAGCCAAACCTGGTCTCAGATACCCCAAAAGTATTATTTGTTTTCTGTATATGTATATTTTCTTTGAAAGAATTTTAGAACATAAATATTTTAAAGTTTATTAAATAGTAGTCATATATTTTATTGGTAGAATATGATATTTTCAAATTAGGAAAAAGAGGCTAGCATGCACTTCTATAAAAAATAATTTCTTACATGTTCTTAAAAATTTCATTTCACACGGTTATATGTAAAATATGTTTAAAAAGTACATCCTAGGGTCTCAATTTGTAAATTCTTAATAAAGAGCAACAGAGACAAGAATGCAAAACAAGAAAATTTTCTCTATTTTTCCATTCTAGTTAAGTTGTGGATTATACAGATCGCATAGTACTAGATGTAGGCATCTTTAGGTATTTTACATAGAGTCTCAGTATCTGGTAAGGAATATTCCTATTAGCTCAGGATAGGGAAATGCGGAACAAAGATATTTTGAAAATTGCGTGATTCCATAAATTAAAGGATTAAAAAGGAATGATATCACGAAATAAAGATGAACATATTACTACGTCAATCAAAATATAGAGTGAATTAGGAAATAAATTTTTAAAGGAAATCAGTATATATATATATATTTATATATTCATTCTATTATTTTTAGAGTTATATATCAAACTTTTTAAATAAAAAATTCATCAAAAAGATGTGTAGACATATTTAGTACAGTAGAAATAAAAACGCTAAATCGTTAATAAACAAATGGAATGAAACTGAATAACATCTACGTAAATTAATATAGCTTAATGAATAAAATCTAAAATTTGGTAAAATTTTTTTGCAGAAAAATTACCTTTTTAAGCACAAAATTGAATAAATAAGCAAATAACATATATGAATTAAAATAAAATTAAAACCAGTCACAAATTTATTATTAATAGTTTATAGCTTAAGACATAACCACCCTATCCTTTAAAATGTTATAGTAAGAAAAAAAATTCGTTCAAGACATAAAATGCATCTGAATTCATTCTCTGCTATCCCAGTAACTAGATTATAAGTTAAACTTCGAAAATCACTTGTTCAGCATTGTTCCTAATCTTTTCACATTTCAAAATCAGCCTCGATTTGCTATCTCAGCACGATACTTCACCACTTTCTAACTTCACTTCCCTCCCCTTATCTCTACACTTAGCGATGATGGATTGATTCTTAACATTCCCTAATTCTAATCTGGTCGGCTTTCATTGAAGAAAATATACGAATGAATTATGTAGATATATTTGGGGTACCAATTGCTTACTATAAATCTGACATTATCTTTATTCTGTGTTGCATGGGCATTACAATATGCTTTAGATTTAATTAATAAAATTATTCTTACTTTTCATGCGTGAGAACTTGAAACCTAAAGGATCATTATACTATCAGTAACATTAAATACGATCCTTTGATTGAATGTAGCTTCTACAAAAATTATATTTTCGTTCAATCATACACATATTAAATAAAAATATAAATATGACGGATACATTTCAGACATATTTATTATAAATAAACTATTTAAGGGTTCGTGTATCTCTTCCATTCAAAAATTTAAAACTGAATGATTAAAAAGAACGATCTCTTGTAATTCTAAGAGATCTAAAAGTACGAAAAGAAATTTGTCATAGGTATTGATTAAAATACGAAAACATATATATATATATATATATTAAGAAAGAGCAAAAACGAATACACACGTAGTAAACAAAAAATTAAGATAATTTGACCATTTTTCACTGATATCGAAATGAGCCTCCTCTAAATTAGTTGGCTACTGATACCTGTCTAGATATGGACTCTTCAAGTTGTTTAAACTGTTGAAGAGGAATATTGGCCAAAGATAAAATAACAAGTTTCTTGATTGCTTTGCCTGATTCCTTTGCACCTAATTTCAACTTATCCGTGAAGGGAACATGCCTCCGTTGATCAACTGTCCAACGATCATATCGACATGCCCATCTCAAGTGTTCCCTCTCGTGACGTGTGGTGAGCGGCACACAAGTGGCTAGTCATCTGGAGTCAAGACCACTTTCGTGTAGCTCTCTACACGACTTAAACGTTGACATCAACCATCCGGTGTCTACAGCGATAGAGGTTAGTTTGAGTTAGGGCTAAAATTGTATTCCTTCGCACACAAAACTGCAAATATCGGTCTTTGGAGCTTGTCATACCATTTGGACGTCCTTGGCAGTGTCTTAAATGCTGAATCAGTGCTCTGAAATTTTTTTCAAATTGCATAACCCCATAGATTAGCATTCTGGACACTTTCTCCAGTATAGTTAAAGTTTTATAGGATGTATTTAGTAGGATTTTGTTGCATTAAAAATTTCTTTATCGCTTCTCCTTATACTTCATAAAATCAATCTATCAATTTATTTCGCGACGTTAGTTAAGTTAATTGGCGATGTTATTAAGTTATAAGCAATATATTAGATATTCAAGTTCAGTAAATTTTATGGGAGGAGATAGATAAAAGTTTTTTAACTCCCTTTAAGGTTCACGATTTTTAAATGTGTATAAATGGGTACATTTTGTTTTGAATAGATCATTTTAATTTACTTAAAATGAATCTGAATTCCTTTTGTATTTGGTTTCTTACCGTTTTGTTTTAAAGTAATTATTCTGAGTGAGATAGTTAGATAAAAAGACTTTTATAAACAAGTATTCTCAGTCACTACCTTAAGACAGCATTTTGAATTTATTGGCTTATGTTTCATTTTCCTGATTTCTGTTTTATTATGTTTGTTCTACTTATTAGATTTTACATATGCTTGTAATGTATTTTTGTGTACATATTTTTGTTTCATACTATATTTACAACCATTTGTTTCTTTTTAGACTTCTTCTGTTTTTTATAATTTAATCCTTTATTTTAAATTCGTTAATTTCCTTTTATCGGTTTTTGGTATATATTTACAATATGTTATTTATTATTTTGTAATAATAGCGATGCTCGAAGTTAATATTTTTAATTGTATCATTTAAGTTTTCATTAATTTAAGTTTGTTATAGGTCAGTAATTTACTATTAGTTTATATACATGTTAAATTCGTATATTTATTGAACATTAATAATTATATATATATATATATATATATATGTGTGTGTGTGTGTGTGTGTGTGAGAGAGAGAGAGAGAGAGAGAGAGTGCATGCGTGTAAGGTAAACCTTATTTTTAATTAGTTAATTTCAATTTTTTCACCCTTTTTTATTTATTTTTTCTTTTATCATAAGTATCACTTAGAGACCTCATTCATTTAAATCATATTTTGGGATCATGTGCCTCATCGTCGTAGAAATGAGAGGTCAGTTAGTGCATGCAGTCACTTTTTTATTCAAGTTACGTTCCTCCTCCTCTTCTCCTCCCTCTTCCCTCTTACAAGCCTCAGTCTGTATGTAATTTTAAATTGCATTTCAATAATTAATTTGACATTTTTTAATATTTTACTCCAATATATTGGAAATTATGCATATATACATATATATATATATATTTAAAAAATAGAAAATTTGTATTGAGTACAAAAACCGGTACGTTGTGCAGTTGTTGGGGGAATTGATATAAATCATAGAGATACATGTCGATAGAATAAGCAAATTTCACTGAAAAAAGTGCATATTTCTGATAAATTGTGAAATAAAGATATTATTCAAAGTGGATATAGGGAGCATAAAAACAGATGGACTAAGGATTATTGCTATTTGGAAATCACTGGGTCTTTTTCATGGATTCATCAGAAAAATCATGTTTCGAGGACATATCTGCTACTACTTGATCCAAACATCATTCAAACTTCTGTTAATGAAAACATAGATACACGTATGAACTAGGTATTAAAAACGTTGAAATCTAAAAAAACGTGGGAGGGAATGCTTTTTAATGCTAAATTTAATGACTTTCTAATCGATGACACAATAGTGAGAGAAATGACGTTTTCTATCCTCGAAGCCGCAATGGAGATCTTCAGGAAATTTATACATAAACTGACAATTATTCGAAAAACGATCCACAGATATCGGGAAGATTTATTTAAGATGAATGCTAATAAGGTTAAAAAGTTATTTAATGTGAATTTTATATTGTATCCTTTCGTTGGAAAAGGTAAATTGTTATTTGCTTTAAATATGAGAAAATTAAAAAATGAAATACTACCTATTTGTTGAACTTTATGTGAAACATAATAATTGCTAGTGATGTCTAATACAGAAAATTCTTAAATGAATGAACAAGTTGTGGCTATCTGTTATGTTCTGAAGGATTGGGGAGTAAAAAAGTTAAAATTGTATTCTTTGTTGAGACACAACCAATTGCTACTCTAGTTGTTTCAAAGGAGGAATTTCATTTCCAGAGCAATATCTCAATCGGAAGATGATTTATTTTCCATGTTTATGTCACTAGCGCATGAATTAGAATTATGAAATGTTTTCGGAAATGAGTATCAATAAGTGACTATATTCAGCGACAAAATCTTAAGGCGTCTAGATTTTATTCAATCATAATATTAGAGAAATTAAGAATCGAGGCCCAGATTAAGTTGAGTCAAGGGACATTAGCGTTAAATATTCGTACACCGAGTAATGAATTGAATAAGTTACTACATAAATTCGATATGAAAGAAGATATCAGTCTATATTTGATATTATTTGAGCGCCAAGCTAATATGATGTTCGTTCCTAAAGAGTTTTGGGTTACACTTCTGTTGGGTCTACTCCCACAAGAAGTAACGCAACTAATTCCTCGAAAGCCTGAAGAGAGGACGAAAGATTATGATCATGTGAAGATACTGCTACTCAAAAGATTCAAATTAACTCCTGAGAAAAGGCAGTTATTTTTCACTCACCAGAAAAGTGCTGAATATATATGGCTAGATTTCTAACAAGAAAATCAAACATTCTTTAATAGATGGATTGAGGGATTTAACGTCAAAACCTTTGACTAGCTGTGAAATCTGATAATAGCAGATCAAATGAAGAAAAGATCTCCCGCTGAATTTAAAGAGTATCATTTAGACGAATGGCCCAGTATTAACTCACCAGAGGAGTTAGCCGAGAAACTAAAGGAATTTGAAGATATCCGGACATCTTCATTGAAACCGAAACCACGCTTCTCACCATCTATTCGGAAGCAAGAAGCTGGATTGCCGAATAAGTTCGTTTATTTCGGAAAATGTAAAAATCGCCACAGGAGAACTGAAAATTTCAATCCTGAAAGTAGATACTATGAGACTCATCCGAGTGAAGAATTTGAAAAACGAATACCTAGAAAATGTTTCATTTGTAATTCTCCTAAGCATTTACGCTATAATTGTCCTGAAGTAAAGAAAGAATCGAAACCTGAGAAACCATCGAACTTTGAAGTACAAACCTGTTTTATTGTCCCGCAAAAATGCTACCTCTAAAAGATATTACCCTTGGTGACAAAACCATTTCCGCTCTGATAGATACTGGAAGTTCAGTTAGTCTCATCCACGAAGACGTAAGTACAAAGATTGTCGACCAACAAAACTTTTCTAAGAAATGTAATATTCTATCCGGAATAGGTAAATCGCATGTGTTGAAGAAAGGTACTTTTAAACACGATATCGTTATAAATCAAGACCATTATTCCTTAACATGTCATGTTGTGCCGTCTGAGCATTTTAACTTCGAAGCTATAATTGGCACAAACATTTTGGAACAAGCTTCTTTAAAGTTTACCGAAGAGGGTGTCGAGTTCTACAAATATGAGGGAAAAAATTATCAAGATCAGAAAGAAAGCATTCGCCATGAAGCAAAAGGAAGTATCCAAGAAATTAAGTCTGAGAATCATGGAACGTATAATAAGAAGAGAAAATAGGCTCCCTAGTACCAGATTGATGATTTAGTAGCGGTCTAACGTACACAATTTGGTGTAGACCTCAAACTCAGACCTAACTTTTTCGGACCATATCGAGTTGTTAAAATTAAGCCCAGAGATCGATATGTAATAGAGAAAGTAGGCGATCATGCAGGCCCGAATGTAACTACCACCTCTGCTGATCTAATGAAATATTTCTCCCTTGGGTAGATAAAATTCGAAAACCTTATGTTCTCAATAGCAAATGCTTTTGATTTTTTTTATTAAAGTTTTCTTTTGTAATATTTATATTTCTTAGTTCTTATAGTTGTAAACTTGGATTCGATCAGATTATAAGATCATCCCCAGATGTCGCTGAGGTCATCGACGCTCAGGAGTGGCCGAGCTGTAGGAATTTTACATTATGGGACGCCTTCCAACACTAGATGGCACCATTTGTTCTTTTGGATAAAAGCGCAAGCACGAGAGGCGCTCACAGTACGGTAAGCGCAAGCTAGATTGAAGAGGGCGACCAACAGAGAAAGACGTGCGATCTAATAGCTCTTTAATATATATAAACAATAGTTCTATTTTAACTTAGTAAATACTGTACAGAAATAAATGGTTTAGTTAAATGTCATCTTCTAAAAATCCGCTTTGATATTGAATCCAGAAAATCCCCTAGACATCTTTAAAACGAGACATGTACTCCATTTCTGTAGTTAAGATTCTACATAAATATATATATATACATACATACACACACACACACACGCGCGCACACACACACACACGCGCACACACACACATATATATATATATAATATCCTAAAGCGAATATAGATAAATTCGCTTTAGGATGCTTTAATACTTTATGTGAACAAAATTATAATTATAAGTATTGATATATGTCGTCATTATTATAATCGTGTATCCAAGTGCCTGATACATATACACAGAGATCTTCCAAAAAGCAAGAAAATTTATTTTTACTCAAATATCTTCTTACGTTTTGAAACAAACACCGTCTATTAATATCAAATTACTCTACCAAATATCCATCAAATTACCTAAAGAAAGAGAAGAAGCCTCAAAATAATATTTTAAAACGCATCTGGTTACCTAATTAACATCTTATAACTGCAATAACAGCTGTAGTTTGTCGCCGAATAATCTCTACACCAACAACGACAAGAAGCAAAAAAAGTACTGCCATGTTTGTGCTTTTTGTTGGTGAATTATTTTTGAAACTTCAGAATGATTAACGACTTTGGGACCGAATGAATTAAAGTTTTTTGAAAGAGTTTAATGAAAAAGCTGTCATAATACGTGAGTGGCGGTCCAATCTCTTCGCTTTTTGCAATCTAATTTTTCACGCATCGTCTACCTCTTCGATATGCTGCGAGACGGCCATTTTTCCTGAAGGAATTGATGCTTATGGGAAGCTATTGATATTTAATTTGTAGAATGGGCTGCAGGAGGAGATATTTTTAGATCTGTCCCTTATTTCCAATCGGTTGGGTTCAGATGTAAAAATCGATTTTTTTTACGGAAAAAGGCCTTAGGCGATGAAATTTTATGCCTAGCTTTCAGTGGAAATATTTATGTAAATTGCCTAATTATGTTAAGGATTGAAAGTTTATTTTTTAGACTGAATAAAAATATAGAGCACTAGGTACGTAAAAAAAATGTATAATTTGATTATTTGAGAGCCCAAATTTTTGAGAATTACATTAATTTGAAAAATAGCTCCCATATACTAATAACTGAAAGAATTATATTGCTAATTTTTTCTTCAATTTAATAACTAATAATAATTCGATTATTTGATAAGTAATTTTTAGATACAATTTCTATGGTACTTTTTGATTAAAAATTTACTATAGTTGATTCAATATTCTGACATTTAAGAGAATTAAAATTGTGGTAAATTTTCTGGAATTACAAAATTTTATGTCACTTTTAAGATTAACGGAAACTAAAAATTTTTAATACGATTCTGTAAAATTAATCATTATTGGAATTTCTTTACAAATAAAATGTACTTGAACATAATTTTTGGATTACTCTTCAGTATTTTATTTAAATATGATTTGAATTTCACTTTTTAAATGTAAATTCATGATTTGATAATGAATAGGCTTGCTTTATAATGAATTTAAATGTATTGCTAATTTAGAAAAAAAATGTAATTTCAAAGGAAATTAATTATTACATTTTAACCCAACATAAAAAGCAATTGCCTATATTTTTATGAGCAAATAACTGGTTTCTCTCTAGCATGAAAAAGCAGAAATTCATTTTTTTTCCATATTATGTATTTATTGAGAACAAAAGTCTGGCAGAAAAATTTACAAAATTCTCAATTTGTAATATTTTCCTAGGTTGTTTCTTGTAACTACGAAATTTAAAGATTTTATCTTAAAGTTAAGAAGCAAGTTTATTTTTTCTTCTATATAAAATACAGAAATGTTCTATAATAATAAGATAAAAAAGTCACTTTTTTCTTTAAATTTTTAAATAGAAAGTTTATGTCTGAATTGTTAATACATATATGCATTGAAGTCTATTCACTATACAATCTACAAAGAGACAGGTGTTTTCATAATATTTCAAAATTTTTTTTTGCTTTCAATTCATTTGGATTTACTCGATATTTAATTGAAAAACTGCAAAACATGGAATATTTTTCGAAATTACTTTTGTATTACTTAATGTAGCAAAGGAAATTAAGAACATAAATAACTTTGAACATACATTGAAATTCAACAAATAAATATAACTATGATAAGAAGAGTGTTGATAAATATTTTTAGGAAATATTTTGAGTTTTCCTCCATGTATTATTCTTTATATAAAATAAATATAAAATTATTTGAATTGAAAAATGTGGTTATTCTTCAGTTAATAATATAAAAAATTACACTTACTTTGAATGCACAAGAATTACAAATTTGATTACAAAGCTATATAATCAAGTGTTTTAACAGTACGCACATTTAATGAGATTACCATTGTAATTAATTATATAATAAAGTATTACTTTTCAGATACATTTACTTTTGGAAATTTTTATATACATATCCAAATTTTGATGAAACTTTTTTTTTTATCTATTTCATATATTCAGTGATAGAAAAGTAAAATTTCCTGAAAAAACTGTACCATATTTTTACTGGTTATTTTCTTTAAATACCGTAGCGCTTTCAAATGAATCTTCAAGTGACTCAGTTGTTTATGAAAATAAATTTTTAATATAGGCATTTAACATTAAAATTTAGAATGTCAAGTAATATTTAAATGTAAAATAATATTTTGAGGAAACAAATCGGAAAATTTAAATCAATTTTCCACCTAAATTTATTAATATTTAGTATGTTTTCTTAAAAATATTCTTAACACCTAAGCAACTTCATGGATCAGTTTTACTGTAACTTAGTTAGTTTTGTAAGAAAGAAATGAAATGTTGAGAGATATGTCCCAAATTCAATACAAAAACTACGGTATCATCTACATTAGAAGTCTATTTAAAAAAAAAAAAAAACGATTTAATATATGATGATTCCCTAAGTTTCCTACAAGCATTATATAAAATGTGGAGGAAAAAAATGAGTGTTCGGTAAATATTTGTAAAAACGTAGCAATTCTAATGAATTGTTGTATTGATAAAAACACACACAAACATAATTGGAAAAACACAAAGCTTATAATTCTGAAAAAAATAATCATTATATGCTTCAGTTAACTTAAAAAGCAATTTTGAAGTAATATTTATATGAATCTCTAAGAAGTACTTCCATTTTTACTAAAACTCTGTTTGAAAATTTTAATAATTGATCATTTGTTTCATAGTACGTATTAAACGCGTACTTGACAAAGAAGAAAATAGAAGATAAATATCATATATATATATATATATATATACAGAGAGAGAGAGAGAGAGTCGTTAAATAATCAGGAAAAGGTCATTCCTCCTGAAATCCACGGTAAAAATGACGATGTCAAAGAAAACTCGCGCTTTATACTTTTCATTACAGTGACATTTATCGGATAACAGCTTCCTCTCTGTCACGCATTATTTGGAGAAAATTTCTTGCTCAGATACCTTCTATCATCCCTTATACTTTTATTCATGTGTTTCTAAACACCCTTTGTGTTTGTATGTATGTATGTATTATATATATATAAAATTAATTTTCGGAAAGTTCTAAATAAAAAAAAGCACTGAATTACAGACATTTTCTTTTTTTAAAAAAAGGGCATGGCTAAAGAATTCCTTAATGTATTGGCTTATAATCTTTTTCATTTCCTTTCTTCCAACTTCTAATTTTCACCCATAAAAATGTATTATATTAATCGTGATGTACTAATGCAAAGAACAATTGTAAGTATTATTCAAAATTGTCCTTTTAGTCAGTTTCGAAGTATCGTTTCCCCTTGGATAATAAAAAGTTGCTCATATGATAAATCACGAAAGTGACTGATTTATTCTACACGTATTGCATTTGTATATATATATATATATATTTAAATACATTTTCATTTTAAGCTTATATTGGAAATAAGTATTCAAAATAATAATAAAAACTTACTCTCTTCTTTTTTTCATTATTATGAAACTTCTGAATGTTTTATTCGCAAGAAAAAAAAATTATAAAATATCGGAATAAATTTTGTGATGGAGAAAGTGAAACTTAGTATATATACAGTTTCATACAATATTAACTTTATATTTTAGATTGATATTTATTTGTCTTCTGCCGTATGAGTGACTCCTAAGTATATGCAACTATGGAGAAAATGAAACCAGGAAATAACTTATCTGCATAACATTTTTCGAAATCCTTTCTTTTTTTTATATTTATTTATTTTAAAATTCCATATTATATTTATTAATATACATAGTTTATATATATATTAATAAACATTAATTTATATATATATATATATTAATAAACATTAATTTATATATATATTAATAAGCATTAATTTATATATATATTAATAAACATTAATTTATATATATATTAATAAACATTAATTTAATTATAAATTATAAAATAATAATTAATATATTATTTGTTTTAAAAAAATCCATATAATTAATTTAAAATATTCATTTTAAAATTCCAATTGATACCATGGTAGAAGAAAGGAAACATAAGAGGGAATATCTTGTAGTATGGGTCATTGTAATATATTTTTAAGAATGTAATGTTTTTGACAGCTTTGGCAATTTTGACTAAATTTTGCTACTCATTTTCCCAAAGGTGCTCGTAATAGGATATCTGTTTATTTTAATCAAACACATTCTTGACAAATAAAAAAAGATCTATGTGTTTCATTTATTTTATTTCTTAGATTTTATTATGTTTAATATTGAAGGGGGAGGAGAAACTGATTTCGGAACATATACGAATGGAGAATAATTTAGGTGTTTGAAACATAAAAAATAAGAGTACAGTTTCATTCAATATTTGCTTCCCTCCCTGGATAACGTCTTTTACTTATTTCACACGTCATTAAAACCGGAACCTAATTAGACCGTGAATGCCAGCCTATCCAGAAAACAAAATCCAGCCGCGACAACTGAATATTTAATACGCACTTTCTAATTGAAGACTGCGTTAAGAAAGGGGGAGGGAGACAGAGAAAAAAAAAAGGCAAATATAATCACAAAGCGTGAAAAGACGTTACAGGAACTTTAGATAGGGAAATAAAGGAAACGGGTACGGGAAAAGAAACAGGAAAAACCTTTAAGAAATGGGAGCCAAAGAAGTGAATAAAAAAATCGGGAAAAAACCCGGTTAAGGCAAAAGTAACTTGCAGAGGGATGCACTGGACCGTATTGTCATTAGCCCTTGGTTTCACTACTTAATACTCCTAAAGTAACAAAAGAAAATTACTCAGAAAAAAAGAAGAAAAGGGACATGGTAAAAACTCGGAGAAAAAGTGTATATAACACTTTTTTTATATCCCGTCAGAATGTACGTTAAGAGTAATCACAGCCTGTTCTTTTGTTCTTCACTTTTTCTATTTTATTTATTTAAACATTGTTCCATTTTATCTTTTTTTTCTGTTATTCGATGAAACATTAAACGCGACCTGCGCTTGCTTTTATAGGGTTATTTCTGCAGGAGGAAGAATTTCAAAAAAAAAAAAAAAATTAGTTGGAAAATTTAAAGTCAGTGACGGTTAAGTTGATAAGATTTTCTCTTTACTTTCTTTTTAATAAAAACTCATTTTAAAACAGAAGAAATACAATGGGAAACAAATTCGATTCTAAGAGCATAATTGGGCAGGAAATGGCAAAATAATGTCTTTAGTACCATCCAAGGCTGCCGCCTTCGGAACTGAAAATGAAGTATTTTTATACTCTTACATAAATGAAATATAGTCTTCGCAGGAAAGAGTAAGGAAAAAATTTAATTTTTTTATAAAAAAAAAAATGTTTTCCCCTAAGCTTCGAGAAGATTTTTTTTGAAGTTTTTCCTTCATGATGAAATAATTACTCACCTGCGGGCTGACTTAAAGTATTACGAAGTCGGGGTTACAACGTGTTCTTTTGCGTCTCTTTTAATTTGAATAAGAAACATTTTACTGTACACAGCGTCATAAAAAAGTAAATGTGATAAGTTTTTAAGCATTTTAATGCGTTGTCTTCCTTTACTTTTTTAAGTGACGTCTGTTTCAAGATAAAAACAAATTTGTTTGAAATTGTGAATCCATTTTGACACAATGTCAAATTGCTTGGAGGTGTGCATAATATTTCAAATAATAATGTTAGATTTCAGGGATCCTATCCAATTTTCATGAACTAAAGAAGAATCTCCTAAAGTTTAATATACCATTATTCTATCATTTAAACATCGGTTACTTATGGGATCAGTTCCTTTCCCAAGCTGCATTTAAAGTATTTCTTTTTTTATATGATAAAATGGGAAACGTTTCCTGGTTCTCCATATTAAATATTCATGTAATGTGGTAAGACATATGACTGTAATATTTTGAGTCAGCTTTGTGTATGTAATAAATAGCACATTACAGATATAATCATCCTATGTGGTTTTATATGATAAAGTATGAAAAAATATTCTGTATTCTCAACGAATAAGCATAATGCGGTAAAGTCTAAAAAAGGAATGTTTCTAAACAGCTATGAATCAGAAAATTAGTTCATATAAATTTAATATTTATACATTCAATTAATAAATTTAATCAATTAGGAGGTACTGACTGAAATGCATTAAACAAAGAAGGAATATTGAAATTAAAAATAAGTATTATTTTATTTCAAAATATCATATGCATTTCAGTTTCGATGAAACAGATGAATATGAAATTTTTAAATTTGATTGTGTTATTTCCTGTAGTTATTTCAAACCTTAATTAGTATCTGAGACATTTCTTCTCAATGAATTGTTTTGTTTAAAATAAATGAAACACCAGTTATTGAAATTTCTTTCCGAAGATGTTGGTACCCTTTCAATATGGACTGCAGATTTTTAATCTGCATATTTGAACATTTCATCCAAAATCTTAATTTCAAAATTTTAAGTATTACTTAAAATCTTAGTAGCGACAAATTCAAAGAATCTGATATAAAAATGAAGATATCATTATTTTTATATTCTTAGAATTTTCTGACCTCAAATGGATACTTCAAGGAATGAAATTCTAACGAGTAATCGAAACTGTTTGAAGTTAATTATTTTCCTTTTTCTCTCTTTTTTTTATCTGTAGGAGAAAGGAGACTGAAATTATAAAAAAAATGCCAATACAATTTGAAAATATTCTGCAAATAACTGAAAAAAAACTATATATTTTCTACTTTTCTTAAACGTTAAAAATTTTCTCCTTAGTTTTTCACTTATTCAAATTTTTAATAATTTTAATGCATAAAGTAAATGTACAAATATTTAATTTTGAACTTTCTAAATCATTTTCTAAAAAAACCTTAATTTTATTACAGTTGTTGAGAAAAAGATATCTTATTTCTTTAATATTTTGCTGTAATAATAATAAAAATTGTTTTAATATAATTATTTGATGCGGGGAATTAAACAATATTGCAATATTAAAAAATAATTTCTTAAGTAATTATAGAATAATAGTTGATGATTCTTATAGTATGGAATAACTAATAAAAATAATTAGATGAGCAAATATCAGCAATAACAATTTATTACTAAAGTAGTTAAATTGCGATTATTAAAAAACGGGAAAAAACAAAAAAAAAAGAATTTGACAAAGCACAAAGAAATATTTAAATTAACATATATTTAATAGTTTTTTTTTATTTCGAATAGAAATGAAAAAATATAAGCCTTTAATAGAATAAATGAATTTACACACATTTTTAGAATTGAAGTTTACTCCATATCGTAATGATATTAATAGTTTTAGAGAGACATGTTTTTTAACGTACTTGAAAGACTTGTAGATAACTCAGACCTTAAAAAGCTACAACTATTGCATTTTTCGTTATATTTATGTTAAAATTTTACAATGATTATCTGTTTCAACAGATGTATCATTTACAATAATTTGATAAATCGCATGCTAGAATTAAGGCATTTTAAAATTTTAAATAAACAGGTATACAATAAGAATTATTTGGATTCTTCTCAAAATGCCTGAATTTTTGGATGCATGAATATTTTCTTTGGAATTTCTATATCCATAGAGCTGATATTTTCTACATAATAAAATTAGTTTTATCCGATATAGTGAATGTTATTTTTTCTAATCCACACTCATGAATTTCAGAAGCATCACAATATTTATAAAAGAAATTGAGTGTGATTTGAATCATAAAGTTGAAATATTTTTAAATTTTATGAAATTCAAACATTAATTACATAATTACGTTCAGCGGTATAGATAGATATCTTTATAAGTACTCAGTAAATTTTTAATGTAATAAATGCAGTGAATTTTATGTAAGATAGATTTAATGGTAAGTACATGATTTTCATTTATAAATATAGCTGTGGATTACTACATATCCATGTAAAATTATTAATGAACTCATATGTTCAAACATAATCATTTATTCTTCGCATAAGCAGATGCAAAAGAACACAGATATCTCAATGTTAAAAATTTAAATTATTGATAGTTATTTCAGCTTAGCATAAAATAAGCTCAGATTTTCTTGTTAAAGAAGTCTCAGTTAACAAGTAAGTTGAAAAACGAGAAAAAAATACTGTTTGAAATTTACAATACTTACGTAATTACGTACGTTTACGTCTTATTAGACATGTAAGATTTTACGCTTACCCCATCTGCAACAAAACAATAAAACAAGACACTTCCTATTTCATTGTAGAAATGGTTGGCTAAATAAATCAAACTTCTCAGAACTCCTTCTTGATTCAACAAAAACTTCATTCGTTGATTAAATTGCAAGAACGAACTCAACATGGGAGAGAAGTTATTAGCAGATTCATCCTTCGCCCTAGCAAACGGATGCACCACATAAAATATGTTTTAAAGCTGAAGAAGTCAAAAGATTCGTCCATCTCTGCATGGTAATTACGTGAAACGGCGAAAATAAAACTGAGAAAAGAAAACTCGAAATGCAGTGGAAAATATCGACGTTTACTTTTACGAGCGGTACCTGGGATCCCTTTATTGTGACTCCCTCTCCTATCTCGGACCATCAAAATTATTGTCGCGGGACTCGCACACAAAACCTTCGGGGAAATAAGCAGCATACTAATGATCATCATTTCCCCGGCGAAGGTAGATTTTCTAAAGTATTTTATAACTTTTCTCGGAGTAAAGTTTGTCGAAGCAGAAAAGATTTTTATGACTAGCGTGGAAAATTATGCCTCGTTCCCTAAATGTCACAATTTGCAGACTTGATTTGCCTCAAGAGCGATTGGATTGAAAATATTTCAAGTACCTAACTGTTTTATTCATACTTAGAAGATGTCTTTGTAGCATGTTCTCCAGGAAGAATTAATGGCATTTCTGGGGCACAATTTTTATTTTTTATTTTATTTTACACTGAATTTTCTCATTTGTAAACAGACTTCATTTTACCTATTTAATTGCGGTTACTGTTAAAATTACATCAATTCTTTGTTTTTCTTAATACTTCTCCATGAAGAATTAAAGGTATTTCTTGCGATACAATTTAAATATTATTCATTTTTTTAATAGATAAATTTGAGTTTTCCTATTCATTAACAGTTACGCGTTAATGTTCAAATCATATCAATAGTTTGATTTTGTGAATTGCTCTTCAGAAAGAATTAATGTTATTCTTGCAACACAGTTTTTATTTTTTTTAATAATTCGAATTTTCTCATTTGTTAATATGCTTCATCATTTCTATTTATTCATTTATTGCTGTTCAAATCATACAAAGTGATAACTTTAGTAATTTCTAGGAATAATTAATGACATTTTTGCAGGACAATTTTTGATTTTTACAATTTCTTCAGAGATACGATTTTTTAAACTTGTTAGTAGACTTCACTATTCCTATTCACTTATAGATTGCTCAAAATATACTGATAAGTTATTTCATATAATTTGTTCTCCAGGAAAAGTAAATGGTATTTTTTAAACGCATTTATTAAAAAAACATTTTTAATCATACATTCGAATTCAATCAATTGTCAACTTTTATTATCTCTGTTTGTTTGTAGGTTTTGCTCCATTTGTTATTAACAATATTCGGTCATGTGTTTTTAAGTTGTAAAACTTTTATTAACCTAACTGATTTTATCTATTTAGTTGTTTTAACTTATTTTACAGTATTTCTGAAAATTGCGAGTTCGGTGGAAAAAAACATATTTTTAACTAATTGTATGTTTTTACAAGATTTATATTTCAAGCATTTATGTATTATGTCTTTTAAGAATGGTTAGTTGCTCGTATAAGCCAGAGTGTAATTTTCAATATTTATTACAAAAAACATTGAAACAAATTAATTATTAAATTGAACTTTCATTATTAGATAAGATATTTTTAAATGATCATTATTAGAGCAGGTTTAGATAAGCCTATTCAGACTAAATTAGTTTTTTCTTTATTTATATATTATTATTTCTTTATTATGATATTGGATTATTAATCATTATGAGAATGTTTTCAATTCATAGAATTATAAATTTTGATACATATTTCATTTGCATTTTTTTTTAGATTTTAGATTCTTTTTTTTAGATCCTTTTCTTTTCACAAAATATGTACTCTTAAATTATTTACTAAAATTAAATCCTGTGCTAGCGAAATGTTTTTTTTTCAACACATTAAAGTCAATTTCAATGTAGAAATTAAAAAATAATAAAGTTAAATGCATTTTTGATTTGTGCGCAAAATTAAAATCAATAGAGTTTATTAAACAATCTAATAAGACTTGTTTTATTATGAGCAACTTGTATAACTCCAGAGTTATTAGGAAGCAAGACTGACACATTAGGAAATAAGAATTTAAACAGTTTCTTTACTTAACTAAATAACTTTCCTGGAAATATAAAAAATAAGTCTCGGCTTCAGGTAAATAGAATAATTTAATAGCTGAACCAAAATTGAATACATACACCAATTGCACTTGTATACATCTAGAAGAAAGATTCTGTCCTAAATATTCGAACTCCAAGATAAATCCACTTTACAGCCACTATAGTGCTTGGCGATAATCCTTTTTAAAAAGTAGAGCAATTTTCACGTGAATTTCTCTTTCCAATTCATCCAAGAATATAGTTATATACATAATCAAGAAAAAGTATTCGTTTCTATTTTTGTATCCATTAGCTTTCCTGAAAAACTTGCGGAACTGAAATATAACTGGTTAATTGAAATAAGATTGATATTACGGAACCAATTCCTACTTAAAAAATAAAATAATACAGACTAATAATAATATTTTAAGATCACAACACAAACTACGACGAATATGAGATTTTTATTTTAGAGTCGAACTTTGTAGGACAGGTAACATTTATACAAAAAATTTGTGATTCATTTTGTATTTGCCAAAAAGAAAATAAATAATCTTGCATCTGACATACATTTTTCTTTAAAATACTGAAAACTTTAGAGGAGACGAATAAAAAATATGTATAAAGTTAAGTGAAATTTAAAAGTAGCTTATGTATAAAGAATTTTACCAGCGAAATATTAAACTCAAGAAGGGAGATATTTTGAGTTTTTAAAGGCGTAAAATATGCTCCCATCAGCTATTCTGTAGTTATAAATACAAATTTCTTTGAAACTGTATGTGATAAAAAATGATAATTTTTTTAGAAAATTTTCAGTCAGCAGAAAAATAAAGCAAAAACATGGAAATGTTTTCTTGAATATTTCACTTTGGAAACTTATTTTGAAAAATTTTATACACGCATATACTTTTTTACAAAAAATTCATTTTGATTTGTTCATTTGAATGCCTTTTAATTAGTAATTTCTTCATGCTATGTGAAGCAAAACTATATTTATTATTTTATAAAAAATATCAGAATATAATTTCAAGAAATAGCAGAAGAAAGATAAATATTTTTCTTCTTAATAATAATTTGCTAACTCTTAGGTAGCTTAAGGAAATCAAATCTCATGTGATTAATCTTTATTCTTGAATGTGATTTGACTATGGTTTCAAATTACGAAATCAATTACCAATAGTCCTCATGTTGCTTCTAAGTGTGATGTTAATAAAATATTAATTGATTGATCAATCACATTTGATTCCATCTTTAACTTTAAGCGGAATTTTTGTTTGAAAAATCAATTATTTTTCTTTATGGACGTAGTTGTTTATATACATAAGCGATGAAATTTTATATATATTTAACATTATTTGCAATCATACAGCTGTATAATAGTATGGTAATGTTTGATGAACTATTATGTTTCGTGTAAGAAAAGAACATATTTTACAGAAGAAATACTGTAAAATATTTTTTATAAATTAAGGATATATCTTACAGAAGGAAAAATATCTTAAGAAATGCTGAATAATAATGAGTTGACTAGAAAAAAATCGAATAATCAATCGCAAGTATTTCAAAATTTAAAAAAAGAAAAATCATATATAAAGTATACTTCATTTCCTTATTTTGTAATAATTTTTAGTCCCTCTTAATAAAAATTTTATAATTTATGAGTTTTTAATGCATTAATAAATTTTATTCATTTTTGTAATCTGGTTTTCGTGTTCCGTCTTTCATCAACATAAGGAATTTTTGAGCTTTCTTTCGCAAAGTTATTTTTTTATCTAAAATAACACATTTTATGATCCGGGTATCATTTTTTTATACAATGTTATACAGCATTAATGTTTCGAAGAGATAGAAAGTTACTCACTGATGTCTAAAAAAACCCACTTAGGTATAAAGAAAAGAAATCATAAGACACCGTAATAAAAAGATTAATTCAGACATTATTTTATTAGGTCTTTATTTTGTTTTCTCAAAGCAAAACCATCATTTTTTCAATAGAAAGTGCATCTCGATATTTTTAGGGTGTTGGAAAGCTATAAACGTGACAATTTCGTTGTTAATGATAGAGTATGTGTCTCTTATTTCCTTTTAATGCCCCTTAGGAAAACTTATTTGAACTTTCTTTTATTACCAGCATATTTTTCTTGTATTCTCTCCTTTTAAACATAATGCTTCATTTGACAAATGTTTCTAAAATCTAGATTTAAAGAACTTTCTGCTTGTGAGATTATATTTTATTGCACTGCAATCAATATTGAAAACAATTCATCTTTGACTGAAGAGTCTCTGCGGATCGTAATAAAATTCCTTGTATTTACTTTCATGAGCATAATTTGCTCCGCTTATTCCGTTACTTGCGGAGTTTTTAATATATTTTAAAATCTTATTAAAAACAAATTAATCCAAGGATTATCATATTATCCAGTGCAATAATAAAAATAATTCTAGATACCAATTGAGTTGTAATTATGTTTAAATGTAAAACCCTTGTAAATCTATGATCTCTGTAGTTAGTTAAAAAAAAGTCTTTTTTAGATAATGTACAACATTAATATTAATTTCCTTTTTTAAGTTGTCATATATATATATATATATATATTAAAGATAAAGAGACATTTACAGAGATGCCATGAGTCAGCCAGGTTTAAGTAACGACCCCTTAACCTGGCGACGGATTTGGCATTCATTTTGATAACTTGGCGAATTTGGTGAAAACTAGAATGATCTCGAAGTTTCTGGAATGAAGTCGATATCTTCATAAGGAAGAAAGTTACTGTCTCTTCCTGATTTTCCCTATGTAACTTTATACCGGTTCGCAGCATGAATAAATACACTGAAGGCTTTGAGTGTGTGTGCCTAAGGAGTCTCTATTGAGGAGATTGATCGGTAAATCAACTGGAAGATGTCGGCTCAGGGAAGTGGAGCATACCGGGTAAATTTGTGGCGAAGCAGCTTGCAGCTGCCGGGAATTGTAGAATCATGCTCTGGAAATGCAAAGTATTTCTGCGGAGGTTTGTAGAAAATGAGAATTAATAAGCTGGTGAGTTGAAAGTTACTGATATAACCATGAGAGTCCTTTAAAAGTGTTGTTTTGTTCCTGTGCCTTTTTTACTAATCTGTACAAGTTGTGTATTTTTTGTTGGAGTTGTCATTGCCCACGCTTCACTACCTGTGTATCATCCTCAAAATACGTGAAGAAAGAGTCATTTCTCGTTGTCCTCCATGTTAGACTATTTCACTCTCACACAACCGGAAATTTTCGTAAAAATATTAATTATTTAAAAAAATAACGAAACTGTGTAAATAACATTAAAAGTAATTACAGCAATATATATATATATATATATATATATATATATATATATATATATATATATATATATATATATATATATATCGTTTTTATAGGAAGTCCTACTCCAGATATTTCAGATTATCTTAAAATAGATAAATATATGTTGTGAAAAAATATTACTGACATTAAAAAATGCATTGTATTCCAAAATTGAAAATGATCTGATTAAAGCCTTCTATTTGAAAATAGAACGATTTTTTTCTAATAATCTAACTTCAATAAATAGCATCTCAATTCAAGTTTAAATATTTTGCGTAAATTCATGTATTAATCGAACATGTTTTCTGGGATTAAACTGCACAAAAAATGTTTTTATTATCTTTAAATATTTGCATGTTTAGCGTTTTGCGCAGTTTGTAAGGATTTAATTTTCTATATTAAGCTTACCGAAATAATTGGTAGAGTTAAAAAATTCGAGTAAATAAAACTTTTAGATCGCGAAATTAATTTTCAGCCTTTCTTAAAAGACTTTATACCGAACAAAAGAAGAGTTTTAATGTTTCCTTTTTGTAAAGATATTATAAACTTGGAAAGAAACGTTCTTTTTTTTTTCCTTCCCTTTTCATTACAAAACGACTCAAAGAAAGGAAATGTATTTACTTCAAGAAGTAATTATGTGTTTCATGAAGTGACTTTAACGTTGGTCTAAATTCGGATGATTTTTATGCGCAGTAAATTACTCATTTTTTAACCAACTTAAGAAATGGTTTCAGAATGTTACTAAGGTGAAGCTTAGGTTGCAAGTTTTAAGAGGAGAATTAGAAAGAAAGAGTACATCATCAGCGTAAAAATAATTTTGAATGAAATCCCTTTTCAAATAATAAGTTACGTTACACCAAGTAATTAAGACACATTTGGAAAAGAAATATTTATTTTATGCTTCTTTAACAAGAGAAAATAATTTAAGAATTTTTCAGGTTACATATTTAAAAGAAAAAATGTCAAATTATACATAATCTTCTCTTGCTTAAAGATAATTTTTCTATTACAAAGCATTATATATATATATATATATATATAAAAACTTTTACTTTATTTTGACGGCCGGCGGATTTGTTCAGGTGTTATAATGCCAAATTCCTCATTTATAGCTAAGTTAGTAAAATAAATTAAAATAAGCTCAATAATGTGTTCAATAAATTTATACTTATTTAAGCATATTCTAATTAATTTTGTTAAATATTTAAAATTTTATTCGTGTAAGACATTACATTTTTTTTTAATTCTAGGAAATATTTAGATTTATCAACATGAGTAGATAAATTATTAATGAATACAATGGTGAATTTTCTACGAGGCATAGTAAATAATAACATTAGTTCTATTGTTGAATTATTTCTTTTGAAATCAAATTTTCTGACTTTTTTCGAATTTTCAAAATCATTATTAATCTTAACCAAAATCATTTTCCAACTTTATTTTCGCAGTGAAATGTCCAAAAATGTCCAAGGTGCTACAGAACAGAAAATTTGCATACGAAAATTCATTGTCTCAGTACATTTACATTCAATTTATTGCCATAAATAATTTTAAGTAAGTGCAAAAAATATTTTTAAAATAATTATTTTAAATAATTTAATATAATATACTATAACATTACTGTTAATATTTGTTTCGTTTTTAAATCTTACTTGAAAAATATTTCGTAGGGATTCTAGTTAACTTAAGAAAATAGTAAGTTAATTAACGCCATTAAAAATTGGTTTGAAATATTACTTCTAAAACATTTTATCTCGATGCCAAAAAGATAAAGGCAAAATAATTATAAATAAATTAATAAATATTATTTTAATGCTAGATTTCCAGAGCTATCATATACTTTATAAATATCTCCAAAGTTAAGCCTTTCCCTAAAATGATTCTTAAGTTTTTTAGTACTTTTTATTCATAAAACAGTTTTCAACCTCAACTTCTTTTGTAAATGAAGGAATATTTTAGAAGGAACAAATGAAACTTTCAGAAACAGTATTTCTGATTAATATTTTTCCCTTCACTCAAAAAATAATTCACTAATTCACTATTAAAGAGCCATTGTTACTTAATTTTGCCCCAAACTATGGACGAAACATTGTAAACATTTCCAGTATTAAAATTCAATCAATGTGAAAGCTTTCTAGTACTTTTTGCTTATTGGAGATCGTTCTCTACTTAAAGAGTTTACTGAATTTTTTTTTAAAAAAAGAATAAACAAACTGAATTTTAAAATATAGGAAATACAAAAAATAATAATTTACCCTGAGCTATGGAAAGGGCCCGAAACTCATTATTAATGATTCGTTGTTACTTTAAAGTTTCTTTTTCAAAAACTATATGAGAAATGTTGTAAATATATTCAATGCTAAATCCTTCTTACATTTCGAATATCCGATGTTTTCCAGTACTTCTTATTTATTAACTTTAACCGAGATTGTTCTTAACTTGAGGTTTTTTTTTCTGAATTCCAAAATACCAAAATAAACAAACGGAGTTTTGAGAAACAGTACTGAAAATAACATTGAATTATCTTTCCAGCAGTTTCTTGCGTTCGTTTTCGTGATGCAACACGTTTGGACATGAATAATTCAAACTCCTCCCTTTTCAGCAGACTACAAACTAGTAATAAAATAAATATGTTTTCACAGAGATGTGGACTCGAAATGTTGAATTTGAAAGCAAGAAATAAATTGAAGCATTCAACTTTTGACCTCTTTCCAAATTGCATTGACATCCAGCTGTCACTAAGTAAATAAATTCATTTTTGCAGGATATAAATATTTACGATTTTTTGAAGCTTTTCATTGCGAGAGTTTTTGCGTGAGTTTTATGAATTTTTAGAAATACTGAGTATATCTTGTTGCTGATAATGTGCTTTAGTGCGATGAATTTAAGTGAATAATATATAGAATGGATTTGTTTTTGCTGGTAATCTATTTGACAAAAAATTTCATAACAATTCATTTCTTGGAACTTCATAAAATTTTTTAGAGTGAATCAATTTATAGAATATTTCAATGAATAATATTTCTTACAATAAGTTCAGTACTTTTTTCAGCATATTTCAATATGGTTTTATAAGACACTTCAGTAAACTAAATATAGACTATTATATTATTACTAAAAAACAAACACAATTTCTAAAATATTTTATAATAGGCATCTATCAAAAAAATAAACTTAATATATATTTAATAAGGTACCGTGTGTTAAGGATAATGAAAAATGGGAGATTTCGCCGCAAGAAAAAGAAAGAATTAAATTTTAAAGAAATCTATCGAGGAAGTTTCCAAAATTAAGAAAATTGTCCTTTCTAACAGGAAGGATAATATATAAATAACTCATTAAATAATGCGATCTTCTAGCACACTAATACACATTTGGCATCGGTTATGTATGTTCTGCACTAACCAGAAGAGCTCTTGGGGGATATTATCCTATTCTTCACTCAAGACGGGTTTAAGTTTTTACCCAAATTGGGGCCTGTGATAACATTGTTTATCAAGCCAATTTCAACCGTCTACTATGCAATTTAAGTCCGGTTAATACGCAAGCTATCCCATTCGCTTTAAATTTCTCTATGTAGTCTATGAGACTGCACTGTTCTATGTGGCGTGTATTGTCATCTATGAACAGAAAGTTTCCACCCAAAGCATCCCGAAAAAGACGAACACGATGCAGTAGAATCTTGGTACCTGTTGTATCGGTACCTGTGTCAAACATGTGTAGTCGTTTTCTGCCATTATACATAATGTCTGCACACACCATGAGTGATACCTCAGCTATAACTATAATCTCTATGAACTTTCTGTGGTCGATAGTGATATTCCCTCTTTATAGTAATTAGCGCCCAGAACTGTTCTTCTTTGTGAATCGAGATTTGTAGGAGAATATGATTCTGGAACAATGTTGATGATTTCATTGAATATGTTATTTACACCAGCTTAACCTTCCTCGGCGATGCCGTGGTTGTAGTTGAAGGAATTTAATAAGCTTCGTGAATTCAAGTCTGTTTTATTCAATCACTGAAATCGTTTGGGCATGTACACTAGAACTAGTTGCAAGCTCTGAAACCTCTGACCTGGGGGTGAAAAATATATTCCCTTTTGCTACTAAGAATTCATATGCATTCTGCCAAAATGCGATACTCTCCACGATAAACAGATACTATGGGATTTTTGCTTTCCAAGAGCATTTCCCCCTTTGGGTGTCCACTTATAACTGCGTATTTTTTGACACTAAGAGAAAACTTTCTACAAGCTATTCTCGATATTAAAGTAAAAAGCATATGTAACCAATGACAAATGTTTATTAATATGCAAATAGGTGACACTTTTTTGTGAGGATTTTTTTCCTGGATTCTGTTCTGTCATATTTCAGTTAAAAAGAAAAAAAATTGTAAATTTGAAATTGCTCCAATGAGTACATTTTTTATCCTTCTGTTTTTTCTTATCGATTTCTATGGGTGGAAAATTGTCACATTTTGCTTTATACTTAATTCGCAATTTTTTTTTATTAATTATATACCAAGTTTCACTTCTTTATTCATGTATGTTATTAAATATTCAATATTTTATATAATTTCGTTTAAGAGTAAATTTATTATTATCTAATAAAATAAAAAATTTGTACACTCATTGAAAAAAAATGAATTTATTTTCCTTTACTTTAATGTATTAGTATGATAACGAATGCATGTAAAATTATTTGTTCATATAAATATATACTGTCACTTTTGTTCATATAAATATTAATTGGCACTTATCACTTTTTAGAAAATGTACTGAATGATATATCTTATTTATATAATTTTAACTATCAAAAGTTGAAAAGCTACTCGCAAAGTATGTGATAGATTGTAAAATAAATATGAATAAATAAACTTTTGTAAAACTTTGTAAGACTTAATAAATTTAAATGTAAGAATAAAACATGTTTATTTGTTAGCACTCTTAAGATAGTAAGAAAATATTAAAGTAAATGATTTATAAAGAATTAACTCAGAATGTTATATTTTCATCAAGCAATTGTTCCTAAAGGAGAGAAAATAAGCTTGACAAGTGATTAAAATAAAAATGTTGTAAAAATAAAGGGAAATTGGTCCTAGCTTTAATTTTTTCAATATATATATATATATAAATACGCTTTTTAAACTAGACATTTACATAAAATAGCGAAAGTAAAAATATTAATAAATAAAACTTAAGTACTATGTAAGACATAGTACTATGTTCCATTTTATAGCCAGTTTTTTTATAGTAAAAAACAGAAAATGTGAAAGAAAAATGAAGCAATTATTTTAAATACTGAATGGGTCATTTTCTTTTTTCAAGGCTTCTGCAATTAGAAAATATGTTCACTATTCTTCCTTATTTCTATAATCTACAAAATTATATGTATGTTTTAATTGTAGTTATAAGTAATTATATTTGGTTCTTTTCTTATGTTTCTGTACTTTTTAGAAAAATTTCAGAAATTTTGTTATAATCTTATACATGTCAGTTAAATATTTTTAAACATTGAATGAAAATATTTTAAGATTAAAAAATTCATAATCACGAATTCTAAGAAATTAATTTGCATCATTGTTTCATTTTACGAATATTAAAAAAAAAAAAAAAAAAAAAAAAACCTTGATAAATTCTCTTCATTTTTATCAGAGAGACTATCTAAGTGAATTAATATTAAAATAAGGTACATTTTATAATTAAACTTACTTTTTTTTCCTAGAGATGTTTCTAAAATGTAAATAATGACGAAAATATTCAAATGCTGACTGAAAAAAAAGGTGCCGAACCAATGCCTGGAACTTAATTATCATGGGTTTTCTTTAGCGATTAAAGAATCATACTTGAAATAAAAATTATTTTTATGACTCTTGAAACGAATCATGAGGAAATAAAATAAACAGAGAAGTAGAGAAGTACATAAACTGCCAAAAAAATTAAATTAACATTTTCGGTCTTAAAAATATTGCAGCTATGTGGTCTCAAATATATATTTTGAATCTCTGGGGGAAAAGAAAGTTAATACTGCATTTGAAAAAATTTCTCTCAATGAAACTGAATGTTCTCGAGAAATGAAAACTTAATTCCGTATCATTTTGAGAAATTTTGTTGTTGCGTCTTTTTATTATATTTTGTTCGAGTATTCTTTACGAATAATTAAAGCAGTTATATTTAACTCTGTATGATACTCGTACTTTGTTTTATTTTGAATATAAGGTTGTATAACTATCACTTTCTTTAACTAGAACTATGTTTAACTATCACTAACAGTTAGAGTAACTATCACTATATTTAAATATACAATGTTTAACTGCGTCTAGGTAGTGTAACTATCATTTTGCTTAACTCTGTGTCACTATACCACAGTATAACTATCACTATATTTTACCCTCTACTATTTGACTTTGTATTTATCACTATTCTTAATATTCTCTATCAGTTTCTGTAGCTATCACATACATTCATAAAGATTACAATCAACTTATCTGGTTTTATTTCTAAAGGTTTGTCTTTTGTGTTTGCCGTCATTTATTTATTTGATTTGAATATCATCTAAATTAATTTTTCTTATTAATTCAAGGTTCTAGTCATTAAAAAGAAGTCATTGTTTTGAAATTTTTCAGTAACTTAATTCATCATATTAGCAATAAAAGTTATGATACTATGATGGATTGTTCATTAACGTCGCACTTAGAAACGAGAGCTATTGACAGTGGACCTCATAATCCTGCACCACGGTTAAGTGAAGATTACGACACTTTAACTAATTATCCCCTTACTGAATTACGACTGTTCACATATAACTTGGAATAAAAAGCATGGCATTTAAAGAAGTTCCCCTTCGTAGATTGCATCATAAAACAAAACCAATAATTATGCTCCGAGCCATCTACGAAAAAGTGACATACAGTACAGTAGTACAAAGGTCATCAAATAGCATTTTTAGTGTAAGCACATTTAACATTTTCTAAATGTTTTTTTTTTTTTTTTTTTTTTTTTTTGAAAAATAACCCGAAAAGGTTGATAAACAAGCCGGAACTACAACTTCAAACTGGGCAGTCCTGGTCAAACCTAAATGTCTGGAAACCCTGGTGAAAATGATAAAAATATAATATTTCTCAAACACATACGATTATATTTCTCTAATTATTCATTAACTATATGATATTTTTCATAGCCTTTTACTTAAAGATTAAATAATTTTTTATGGTGATAGAACAGTTGCAGGCACACGTAAGACCGTCGACAGGCGAAAAAGGGATATTCGGTGGCATAGAGTTGGGGACCCCTGGAATAGTATATCGAGTTTATTTTTGAGGCCGAAACTATTTCTGAATTAATTCAACCAATATTTATAGAACAAATAAATTAATATTATACAGTCATGATAATTATCCCGTCCATCACCAAAAGTGAGCGGTGGGACTGCTCAATGCGCAATAACAGAACCAAGTAGTGGGAGCAGAAGATAGGAATTTTTAGAACTATTTTATTTTTGGTTTATACTCCTTGTAATGTTGTACAAGAATTCAGAAAGGGAGCTCTCGACGAACGCAGAAGTATTAGAGAAATTACCATAGAAAATAAAGAAAAATTTATTTATAAATATGAAACTCACTAACTATAAGACATTTTTCATATAGTTAGTGAGTCCTCATTCTCGCTTGAAATATATAATACTTTTTTTTAGTTTTAATTTAACAACTGCCCCAATTATTTTGAATTTATTGTGAAGTAGTCTTGTCCTCGATGGAATTAATCTCTAAACATGATTAGTCTTATATTATATATTTTTTGACGAAAAAATATATAAATAGCTATTAATTTTAATCTGAACGAAAAAAAGCTGACAAAAATTAAAAATTGCAAATATTTTATGAATTTTAGTGCTACAAATAAGAAAACACATAAAAGTTTTTCTTCAGTTAAAAAAGCAATTGAAAGCTCCAATTATCTACTTTTTCAATATTGATTAAAATTATATTTAATGACTTGATACAGAGTTTAATTAACATTAAGATTAACAACTATAATCTGAGATAAATTATATTAACCTTTAGAAGCCTTTTAATAGAAGAAAGGTATATTGTGTGTGTATGAGTATGTCATCACTTTTTCTCTTATCTTTTATATTTGTAAAACATTAAAAGAAACATCTGATAAATGTAGTTTTTTTTTATTTATTTTGTCATTCGAGTCAATGATTTGTCAAATTTCCTGGTGCCTAAGATTTTCTTAAGCTTTGAAACGAAAATAACTACAGTATAAGAAATCTTTAAAATAAAAAAACAGAATTTCGAAGTCATGGCATTGTTTTCTTAGGTTTAACGTTAACAAGAAGTATAAATATAGAAGAAAAGGATCATGGACTGACTTCAAGTATAGATAAGGAAAACTTTATTTTATAATATAACGTCCAACCTCACGAGAAAAACAAGTAATCCCAGAAGAACTTGAAGCTATTCCCATCAATTTCCGGTCAATTTTGTTTGAAATCCTAGCCCCTTTTTACATAACCATTTCTGTTTATCCCTGAAAGTGGTTTCTTATTCTGAGGTAGAGATGTTCCAAAAGTATAAAAGACAAAAAAAAAAGTGAGATGGAAAGAAATTTTCTTATTTTATAAAATAAAACTTTTCTGTTGCGCGAGAGTTTTTCCACAGAAAAATACAGCAAAGTTTTCATTTCCTTTCTGAATTCAACTCGGCTAAGAAGTTCATTTCCTGAAGAAATCCTCTCGGCTTGATAATAATGCGGAAACAAAAAACCTGTTGTCGCCCCACGATTGCTATCTATAAAATAAAATGGAGTGCATTTATATTCAAGAGCTCTTGTCTTCAAAAAAAAAAGGGGGGGGGGAATACTTTTTGTCACTGAGAATCAGATTTCCAAATGGCAAATGGTCGATGTTATTTCAATTTAAAGTTAAAAGGAAAATGGTAATGCAAATTTATGACGTCGTCGAAATTATTATAATAATGTATTTCAAAGATAAAAGGTTCCCAAGTACAAGTCAATAATTCTTTATTCACTTGTTTAAGTTCTGGCATTTTCAATATTAATAAATGAACACAAATGTGTTAATCTTTATTTAAGAATTGAGAAATTTATTCTAAGTTGTTTCTCGCATTATATTTAGGAATATGAGGAATGGGACTTTTGAACAGAAAAATGTATATTAATATTAACATTACATTTTGAACTTACCTATCCCCAAAAAAGAGTACATCATTTCAATATACTTCTGATTTCTATCTGAATCAATCCATGTTTTTAGTGAAACATGTTTTTTTATTTTTCAAACGGCATGATTATCTTTTAAGGAGTATTATATTTTATTATAATCCTCATTTCTGTCTAAATCAGCCAATGTTTATGGTGTAAATTAGCTTGCGTTTTCTACTAGGAGCCCCTATTATATAAGGAGTGTTACATTTATTTTACTATTAATTTATCTATGAATCAATCCATATATATTGCGTAATAAGTCTCTTATTTCCCGTAAGAGACCCTTGGAGTATTATATTTTACTATACTGCTCACATTTCTAACCGATTCTGCACATGTTTATCATGTAAAATGATGTATATTTTTAAGAAGTCCCTATCTTATAAGAAGTTATATTTTAAATTAACGTCTCATATTTTTATCAGAATCAATCTATGTAATTGATGAAATATACTCTTTATTTAATATATACGGAGTACCTGTACCATAAGGATTAGTATATTTTATTATGCTATTCATTTCTGTCTGAATCTTCAAATGCTCATGGTGTTGTAATTATATTCCGTAATTACAACAACGAACCTCTATCGGATTACGAGAATTATATTTTATTACACCATCAACTATTGTCTCAATCAACCATGTTTAGAATGTAATAAATTCTGCATTTCCTATACAAGGAGTCCTTTTCTTAATTGCAGTTTTATATTCTATCATACTACTTTTTTTCATTAGGCAATGTCAGTCTTAAAAAAAAAGTTCCTTATGAACTATTTTACATCATGAAATGTATTCAACTATTCTATAAAAGTTTTAGCACCCAAAAATATTAATAATGCGCAATTGGTTTCAAAATTACAAGGGCAAGAAATTTTCTGTGATATTTATTAAAATACATTCTTTATTTTATGTCTATAACCTTGTTTTTACAGTGACGCAAAAAGATTAAGAAATTACATAGTGCAAATTCGTAAGTTTTCGAAAGCTAAATTAAAAGAAGTAAAAAAGGGTCGCTTGCTCAGCAGTGTTCAAACCACAACTCCGTCACATAATCAACAACATAGCACTGACTTAAACCATTTTCAAGCCTTGACATCACTTTTATCGCCGTCTTATAGGAAAGCGAACGCGTGATTAGAACCCTTCCTTTACACTGTGATGAACTTTAACGTATCTTCCGACGCGTCTTTAATTATGGACGCCCAATAAGGGGCAAAAAGCAAGAATTTTATGACGAGAAAGTCAAACTAGCTAGCGATCGCGAAACAAGCCAAGAAACTTGCCTAATTCGAGTCTCTTGTGTATTTTGTGAGGCGTGTAACTTAAGGTTGACGTGCTACCGTAGTTTGCTTTTAGTAGCCCTAAACCACGTTCATAGATGTTTTTATGTCCAACTTTTGTTGAGCTAGTAAAAGTTGATGACGGCATATGGTGGAAATCCATGAGCATAAAAAAAGGAAAGGAGTGAATGTAAGAGGTGCAAAACTAAATGCGTTAAATGAATATAGGATTTAAAATCATTCTTTTCCTCAAAACAAATTAAAAAAAGAGGTGTGATAATAAAAGCGAGTTGAAGCATCTGTGAAATGCCTGGGGGTCTAACGATGTGAAGTAAAGAAGGCTTAGTTGAAGATTGAGATGCCAGTTGATTGCCCAAAGTGTAGGACTATAATATACTTCAAATTTTTTGCGTGAATACTTTGCTCAACTCTTAAAAGATATTTATTAAATATATTGAATTATACACATGCGCATCCACACACATACACATACACACACACACATATATATATATAAAAGATTAAAAATTATTATTAATGTTAATTAATAATAATTATACAACACAAAACTTAATTATACAAAATAAAATTGAAATACTGCTTAAAATATTTAAAAACGAATATAAAAAATTTATTAAAACGAAAATCCTACAGAAACTACAGAATTAAATGAAAATTACAGTAAATTTTGAAAATAACGATACAAAAAAAAATTGAAATTTTATTCAAATTTGTAACCTTAAAAATATATTAATATTTATATATAACTATACTACAGTGAAAAAAATGTTAAGTCTACTGAAATACAAATTGTAATAAAAATGTTTAATAAAAACGTACATAAAACATTAATTAAAAATTACAACTTAGTTAAATATAAAACTACAATGGTATTAAGTTTATAAAACTTTCAGGAAATCTCATAAATTTATTCATTTTCAAATTTACAGAAGAACATTTAAATAGTAAAATTTCATTAGAGAATTAAGTTACATTTTTTATGTACAATTGATTGGAATAAGCAGATAAGAAAAATCATTGTAATATAGGCTGTGTATCGATTTAAAAAACATCTTACCTATTTCAAGAAAAGTGTCTGTTCGTTTTCATTGCTTGCGCTATACAATTCACACTAAATCTTTTAAAACTCTTTGTTCCTTACCAAATCTAATTACGTATTTCCCAAAAGAATCTCAGGACGTTCAGTCCCAAGACTCAACTGATTAAAATCATGTTGAAACGAACTCTAAACTTTTTGAAAGTTACGGTATAATGTTCGCTGAAAATTCATTTATATTTTTTTACTCAAATATAGTTTCGAATTTCTAAGCTTTAAACCACTTAGCGTAGTCTGCGTCGTAAGCTATTTTCTTTGACTGCCATGAATATAATCATATATAAGATATCTTTATAACTTTTGTATATATATAAATGATTTTTTGTTTCGTTAAGTTTTTGAAGTATTGTAAATATCTGAAGAATTTGTGTATGGCGTTTTTAATGGAAAATTTGAATGTACACGTAATTTTCTTAGAATATAGTTAGAATAAACAAATTAATATTATATGAGAGTTGATGGTATTTTAAGAAAAATAATTAATTTTTTTATAAAATTGTATTCTGATATATAATTCTGAAATAACAAATATTTGAAAAATGTAACGGCACACACATGCGTTTGTGTGTGTGACCTGATTTAATAATAAAGTTTAAAACAACAATTTGAATTATTGTGTTATCCACATTACTTTTCCGTGTCTTAACTTTCAGATCTGTTCAGCAATATAGGTATTTTAACAATACCTATTCATTACGATACTTTAAATTTCCTTTATGAATATATATATATATATATATATATATATATGAACAAAACATCAATATTATAATTCAAAAAATAATACAGCATGAACAAATTAATTAAATCAATCATAAATTCACTACCTTAATGTCTAAGAAAATACATAATTAAAAATATCCTTAAAATTTAAGAAAAATTAATATAACTCATATAAAATTATTATAATTAATTAAACAAACTAAAATCAAAACTTTAAAACAAAAAATAAAACTCTCTTTAGTAAATGAAAAACTTAAGAGTGATAGAAAAACAAAAATTTAGAATAAAGGAAATGAAGTAATTAATACTATTCAACTCTTTGGAATGGAATAATGCGTATTTATAATGTTATTATTGATCAAAACACCCCACTTTATTAAGTTATTTTGTAATAAAGTATAGTAACGAACCAAAAATCATCAACATTCAGGAAATGAGCCATAGGAATGAGAAGAAAGTAAACATAGTACCAATGTTAAATATAATTCAAATGAATAGTAAAAAAATATACGTAAATAAGTAAAACAAAGAGTAATAAGTAGCAGTAGTAATAAAGAAAGCAAATAAAAGTAGTAATAAGTAAAGCTAATAACAGTAATATTTAGCAGTAGAAAGAGTATTAATAAATAAAGTAAACATTAAAAAAGATACATAAATAAGTATCTAAAACTATAAAATCAAACAAGTGTAAAAAAATATCAATTAAATAAGAAATTTAAAAAACAATTTTATGAAACAAAAATAAGCATTCAAAATTTCAAATAACGAAATGTAAAAAATACCAATGATATATCATCATAAATATTGCAGCCACTTTTTAAAGACAACGTCATCAGCCGAAAGTAATTATTAAACCACACAAGCAAAATGCAAATTAATATAGAATAAGCATTATTATATTAAAATTTTAAGAATATGTAAAACACTACAAATTTCAAACTTAAGACTACCACTACTCTCCATGAATGAATTTGCCGCCAAAGTAAACGCTGATTTATTGACTTAAAAGAAAACATACCGATAAATTAGATTTAAATAAATAAAGTTTTTTTACTTTTTAGTTTACTAACCAAAAAAATAAAAATAATAATAAAATGAAGTAATACAGGCTATTTATAAATTTTCGGACGCTTTTTGAGTTTAATCAATTTAAAATAATAAAAATATAAACAAATTTATCGCATTTATTGGTGGAATAACTCATGTATTTTCCTTTTCCGGTTTGAATATCTTTAATTTTGTAAATATCGTCTGCACTCGTTATTAATTGCAGATAATTTTATTTTCCCGTTTGAATATATTTTCTTTCGTAAATATCATCTGCTTATTAATCGCATTTTTCCTATCTATTGTGTTTGGTAAAGGTAACCATGCAATGATATGCTTAATTTTGATGTGTTTGTTCGACCTTTATTTGTGATGTTTTATTGGACCGTATATTGATGGGAATGGATGCACCACAAGAACAGCACAGACTTTATGGTGGTTTATCGAAACGAAATTCTTAATGCAAACACAGAGAAATTATTGAAAAGTGTATCAAAAAGATTATGCATCCAAAAATGGCATTTAGTTGTGGAAAAAGAATTTTCTAGAAACTGGAAGTATCGTAGATTTGAAGCGTCCCGGGTGTCCCTGCACAAGTGATGTTGATGTGGAGAGTGTCAGAGAGACATTCTTACTCAATCCCCGAGGATTTGTGAGATCAGATGCAACAGAATAGAATCCGCCATTTCCGACTGTATATAAGGTTGTTAAGAAAATATTAAGACTGCATGCTTACGATGTGTCTAAATTGTTCAAGCCTTGGAAACAGACGATTAGCCTAGGAGGATGACCTTTGCAACATATATGATAAGGAGGAAAGAAGATGATTTTGAAATTCTTAATCGTATAATGTTCTCCGACGAACCTTGCTTTCATCTTTCTGGCAGAGTAAATCGACACAATAAGCGCATATGGGAATTTGATAGCCCCCATGAAGGCCATGAGTTTCAAAGGGATTCCTCAAAGGTTAATGTTTTGTGTAGATTAATGTACGACCGCGTCTTTGGACCTTTCGCTTTTAGTGAAAAGACACTCATATCTTACTTACTTAGACATGTTGGAAAAATTCATATTCGAAGATTTTCAGCCACATGTCTTTTTGTAACAAGATTGTACATTACCTCATTTCGGTACCATCGTTAGTATTCTTTAAAAGACCATTTTAAAGGAAGAAGGATTGAGCGAGGTTGTCCAATTCCTTTACCACCCAGATCACCTTATATAATGCCTCTGGGATTTGTAAAGGACATCGGTTACAGGAAATTGTCAAACAATGATAACCTAAATACCAGGATTACAACCGCAGAAGTCTCTGCGTAATCCAACATGCATACCGGTACCTGGCGGGAAATTGACTATTGTCTTGATATTCTCCGTACAATGAAGGGAGCCCACTTGAAAGTTCACTGACAAGGGTTATGAAACTTTTTGAATCTATCTAAGCATTTCTGTTATTAATTTTAATCCATCTTTATAATTTTATGAGTTTTTTTGCATATGTAATTTCCGAGATTTTATATACACCATGTATTAAACATATTAAAAAAATTAATAACAGATAGTAAAATATAACATCTATAATAATTAAAATTAGTGCAAAAAAAAATTAAAAAAGAGTCACCAACTAGATTGAAAGAAACGTATTTATTCAAAAAAACATTTAATATATAACAAAAAATGCGTCACATGGAGAAATATGGAGTCAATATACTATAGAAAAATATCTAAAAAAGAAATATATATATAATTTTTAATCACTTTTATAATTTCTTTATTTTAGATTTCTTTTTAAAAATAAATAGGATGTTCAGCATTCATATATATAATATAGAAATTGTTTATGTTATTTTGAAAATTAATAGATAAATTAACTCATTTGATGTTTCTCATTTAATAATTGAAAAAATTATTTCTAAAAATACTTAAACTTAAATATCTATCAAAAGTAGGTATTTAATATGGAAACCGCAGTTATCTCTCTTTCTCATATATATATTACTAATCCCATTATTAATAGTTTTTAAAATAACATCTAAGAAACCTGTTTCTTGAGAATTCATCAGATTTAAATATGAAGGATAAAATGATAATTCAAGTATCTATATTTTCTTTTTTTTGGAAATAAATAAATTATCCATATATCAAAATAATTTGAAATTATTGTTATCTTTAATTATATATTCAAAGAAATGTAGATAATTATTAACTACACTATTACTAGCTGCACCTCTTTGAAGTATTCCTTATATTTGCTTATAGTTTTTTTCTATTATAATAAATAAAATTTTCTTTTAGAACAAAATTCATAAGATCTAGCTCAAATAACCATAATTAATTCACCTTATTTAATGATTCAATAGAATTAAATGAATTTTCAAAAGACTCAACTATAAATAGAGTAATTTTTTTATCTTTTATATAGTTAATATTTTCATAATTATTTAATAAATTATTAGTTAGTAGTTTTATCAAAACTGTCAATAGTATTTTGTTAAATCTTTTGTAGAAATTTTCCATCTATAATAATATAAATATTTAAACCACAAATCACAGTTCTAAGATTAATAAAACTACGCGAAATTTAGAGATTCCAAATACATTAAGAAATTTTATCAAATTTAAAGTATACCCTTTTTTCGTATTGAAAGTCTAAATTTTATTAGTTATTTCTCTATCACTATTATTAACATTAGTACAGGCTTTATTATTAATTAAATGTTCAAACACCAAATCAACATATAGTTCTCACAAATAATCGCATAATTAATTCCCTGATACTTTATCAATGTAACAAATAATGAACTCATTTTGTAACTTTTTAATAGAACTTTTTAAATCACTAATATTATGACTGTCACTTACCTTAACATTCAAGAGATTTAATTCTTCATTATTATAAAATTCGTATTCTTTAAAAACTTCAGAAGGTAAACTATGATTAATTTCTAATTTTGTTAAGAAATTATCAATATCTTCATTATTTTTTCTTTAATAAAATTATTGTTGTTAGAAATAATAAATTAAGAACCAGAACTTTTATTCATAACTTCTCTAGTTTTTTTTTATTCCTAACAATATTTAGATAACCGGTAATCACATGCCGGTATTCTACATTAATTAACTCTTTATAATCCTTACAATTACATTCATTTTAATCCAGTAATTCATTACAGTTATTAAAGTTACATAACATATGCTATATATTTTAATTAAACTCAAATGCTTTGTTAATCATAACTTTATTGATAAGCATTAATTTTTTATGTTTATTAAGTATATTAAAATTTGTTTTAACTAAAGATTTATTTATGAATCAAGTACAAGATTATTTTACATTTTGATGAGCATTATTTTCATTATCAATTTTATATTAATGAGTTAGATAATTATAAATATCCCTAACGATATGTAGATTAATATTGTTTATATTTTTTACATTTATAAAGAAATCTTTCAGAATTTTAATTTCTCTCTTCTTCATACTAAACAAAAAGTATTTAATGCATTTAATATTGTACTTCATTTCCAATTATCATTTAATATAGAAATGTTTTAGTAGTTTCCAAATCTTAGCATTTTCTCCTTTTATTGCTACTTTTGTATTCTCTTTCCTCAAATATTTTATTAGAAATATTAAGATTCATACAAAGCTGATTTCTATATTCATATTAATTATGTCCTTTTGCTTAAATATTATCAATTATTTGCAAAATATTTTTACTAAAAACTAATGTATTAAGACCATAAGGGTGAATAGTACTATAAGCCTTGATATTATAATTTTCAAACTACATTCTTCTTTTGGTGTTAGGCGCTATTTTAATAATCGTTATATTAATGATTTCAATTTAAATACAAATTACAAGTTATTGTTAATAAAAACAGAAATAAAAGTTTTAAAAATTAAAGCAATCGAAAGGAAATTTTTGCACAAATAAGTTAAACATGTGTTGAAAACCAGATAATATAAACTTAAAAACTGATTACATATAGATCCTAATTTATAAAATTATATTATAACGTAAGAAGTTCATACAACTTGGTAAAAATATAAAAGTTCAGAAAATTTTAAAAAATGTTAAAATTGTAAATAGTTCAGAATTAAAAAATAAAATCAGAAACTAGAAGAAATACAACAAAATTCAATACATCAAAACCTTATCAAGACCTTCTAAAGCATGTCTCGTGAGATACGAAATAGAAATTAAATGCATGAGATAATATAGTTATAATATCATTTCAGACTTGGGATGGAGAAAAGTATGTTTATAACGATATTACGGATTCAACCAACAAAACATCAGTCAATTACGTTATAATAAGATGATATTTAACCAAAAATTAGACAGAAATACCAATTTAAAACAATAATTCAATCAAAGGAGAAAAAAAGAAAATATGAACAAAGGAAACAAATTCATGTAAACCAAATTAAATTAATGTAACCCTGTAAAAATAATCTAAACACTTGTACATATATTATTAAATAACTTTAATTTAAAAAGTGCTAAAAATCATAAGTCTAAAAGTAAGTAAAAATAAAATTTCTTTCCAATATAGCCCAATAATACTTTTATATAGAAAGCCTTAACTGGAAAACTACTTTATTGTTTGATTGATTTTACGAATCAAAAATAATATTTATTTAATAAAAAGTAAGAGGATATTTAATTTATAACGATATAATTTATAAAATATTTGCAGGTTTTGAAATAAAATGGAAATGCATTTTCGAGCCAGGAGAAAATGTTTCGTGAATTTTCGTACTCTGATAGTCTAAAAGTTATTTAAATTAATCTATCTTTTACCAGACGAAATGCTGAAAAAATAAAACTACGCGTATTTTTAAATGCATTGTTTATATTTATATGACAAATTAAGTTCATAAATGATGCTCAGGTATCTTAACAAGAAGGGGGTTTAATTTAAATTTATTCATAAGTTTTATTTCGGGATAACTGTTTTATTCGGATCATTAATTTTGGGAGGAATTTTTCAGACTTAACAACATCAAGAATTAAGAAAAATATAAACATAACACATAATTTGATTATGTAGTAGTAGTATTTATGTTATTTTTAGTAAAATTTATATATAGTTAAAATGCATACTTCAATAAAATGTGTACCTTTTTTTACAAATTTTATTCTTTATAGTTAACAATATGTGAAAGACAAAATGAGGGATATTTTAAGAAATGGAAAAACATTAACAAAAATTGGTATTGAAAAGTTTGTTTAAATTAAAAAGTAGTTTTTTATAGAAATTTTAATAATGTATGGAATTTAGAGGCTATTCTAGATGAACCAATTAAAATGTGATGCACTAATTTATTTAAAATATCCTTAGTGTTTAATATCCAAAAGTTTACAAGTCTTTAGTTGATGTAAATAAGAGAGTTGGAAAACCGTCTCTAGTTTGTTTTTGAATTTTGCATGTTATGAAAATTTAATAAAAAAATATAGCAGTTGTTTCAAAAAAACAATTGAAAAATTACATTACATAAATTGACCAAAATTGAAACTGAAATTGAATCATTAAGAAAGAATTCGTAAAATTTATTCCTTTGTTGTAAATAAACCAGAAAATTAGAATAAAGGCTAATTGTGGCCAAACATTGTAAAAAGCAGTAAGATATTAGTGAAAATAAGAACGAAAACTGATTAAATACAATTTGAAATTATTAAAATTGAGCCACGTTAAAAATATCAGCAAAAAGGCATCACAATATTTAGTTTCAGAAATTCAGTTTGCATAAAATAAGTGTACCAAAAGTTTTATGCAAAATTTTGTCAGAAACAGATTTTGCCTTTCAAGGTGTGCTTCTTTTATAATTATTTTTAAATTATTAAATATAAGAATTAAGGTAAAAGATAAAATATCGAGAAATGGATACTAGTAAACTTTTCCGATATTGAAATTAAAGCAAAAGATAAATTTTTAAATTGAGTATTATATCAGCTAAATATAATTAAAATTAAAGCAAACGATAAATTATTAAATTGAATATATTTAAGCTTAATGTAATTAAAATTAAAGCAAACGATAAAAAATTCAAATGTGATCTTGCACACCAAAATTGATCTACCTAAACCGATAACCAAAATTGATCTACCTAAACCGATAACCAAAATTGCTCCTTAAGTGGTTAATTATTAAATAGAAGATATTTAAGCTAAATATAATTAAAGTTAAGTAAAAATTAAGAAACTGAAAAGTGATCTGGTACTTGAAAACGCTTTACATAAAACAATAAACCCTTAAGTGGCAAATAAAAAATTACGTTAGCTATAATATTCGAGAAAATGTATTTAACTAATTAGAAATATCTGCAATCTATATTTTCACAAAGGGACGCCATTTTTATTATCTATCTTTTCTGGTCAATGGAAATATTTCTACAATATTAGTGATATTGTCATGAAATTAATCTGAGGTCACTAAAAGGTTCGTATTTACTCATAAATGTAAACGCATGTATAGCATACTAACTAATATATTTCGAGTTTTTTTGGATCCAAATGAAACATCTTTTAGAAAAATATTTATAGGAAGAAATAAAAGCAGTACTCGTACTTACTCAACATTTGTCTTTAAAAATATTTTCATATTTATTGTGTTGTATGAAGGTCGTTAAAAAGTTATAACAAACTCCATTTAACATAAAAATAAAAAAGAAATTTAGATATTTGTAGTTGTTACGTAATCAAAGAAGCTTTTTTATCTAATAATCAGTCAAAAAAATTAATTTCCTTACATTTTTGATAATAGAAAATGTGAAACAGGTACAACAATCTTACATTTTATTACATTTAAATAATTATGTTCAACATTTATCTGAAACCATAATTAATGTTTCTCTAAAAACTCCTATATTGAGAGTATTAAAACATCTGGACAATTTAATTTGAATTCAAAATAAATAGTTTTATTTTAAACCTCGAAATGATGATAATTGGAAGATTTGCAATGATATATGAGCATTTTTTAAGAAAATTCCTAAGTCCCAGGAGTATTTATATAATAATTACATTATTACGGTTTATAAAGTCAATATTTTTAATTCATTCTAGATTTTTGTACAATTTTGTGTGTGCGCTGTTCTATCTGAGAAAGAAGATGTTTTTATATATCTTTTGGATCCTCAAACGTTATATATTGTTCTAATCTATAAAAAATGAATTTCTGATAAATGCTCCATTTTATATGAAATTAATAAAATAAAATTAAATGAAATAAGTTGAGGTTTGAAGAATTTTTGAAGTGAAAATTTACCTTTAAGTTAGATATGTTTTTTGAAGAAATATCGACAATTCATTGTAAATACTAAAAATATTGATCTAAAACCTCAGAAACCGTGGAATACCTACGAATGCCGCAGTTGTGTATCATATATGAAATATGCATAAACACGTCTGGATTTCTGATGAATATTTATGAAAGATTTTAAGTCAAATTGATTTTTGCATACATTTTGCTGTCTGGAATGATTACCCAGAAGGAAGACTGTTTGCAAAACAGGAAAATTATTCAGTGTATTTTTCGTCTACCTAAATCTTTCAAAGGAGATGTTTTGCTATTCTTGTTCTTTTAGAAGAGATCATCAAAGAAATTTATATGCGCATATGAAAGTCTTCTGTTTTATTTAAAATTGTACTTTATTCTCTTGTAATGTATGATTCACGTCACAGTAGCTTTCAGGTTAGATAGATCTTGTAATATATGATTTAGATATTTCAGATCGTTTGCCCTTATTAAAAGAGTACTTTATAAAAAAAAAGGTATTAATACACTTTCAAATTAAAATATTATTTAATTATATGAAGCAGATCAGTGTAAAATAAAAAAAATTGTGTGAATACATTTTAGACATTCATAGAAAATTTCAAATAGAAAATTTTTATTCCATGCACATTTATCATAGAAGCTTAGGATGAAAAATAAGTACAATACTTTGTGACATAATTGCATGTATCAAATGTCTCCTGATATCTATCATGTTAAATTAACTTTGAAATATAAGTACGTTTGTAATTATACAAGTCTTGGAAACATTATGTAAGTGATGATTGAATAATCAAACATTTTGCTATTTATTTTTCATAAGAACTAAAATATTTCCCAAATTAATTCAGTAAAAATAATTTTATTTCATTAAACCTACTGTCTATGTATAAAATTACTAAAAACGAAAAATTTCAGAATGCTTCACATTCTCAATATGTAACATCATTGTAAGACATGTACTTCTATATACTTCATACTTTCAAGTTTTGTTATTTGTGTGCATAATTTTTTTTCATTTGAGTGCTTTATACAATATAGAACTATTTTCCTGCATGTCGAAAAATATCAAAAAATCAATTCACTATTTCAAATTAATGAAGAAAAAAGCGCTCAAAATTGTTCGCTTCAAAAGGCTAGGTGAAGAACTAAAATTTATATCAAAATTTGTAGAGTAATTGGAGGTTGAATATATATTGATTTATATGTCATACATTATACTCTCTCTGTGTGTCAGCACATATAATGTAATTAATTTCAAAATACCTGAAAAAAAAATTATATATTTTCTATTTTCAACATTTACTGAACGGAAACCAGGTAACGCACTATACATTTTTAATTACTTTGTATCGTTAATTCTCTAGGTATGTGAACACTTAACGAGAAATCCCTATTCGAAAGCGAACAGTTCGAGTAAACTGACAATTTATTTTTCTTTTCTTTTCAAAGCTATTTCCTTGAAGATTTCGTTAAGAAAGCATCTTCCTCAAATCTTTCATCCTAAGAGAAGTTCTTTTTCTCCCGAACATACCACTAGGTACTTGAGTCTAAGCGCTTCATCTCGCGATAAAATACCTTATTCTCAACCCAGTACCACTGCCAGGTCGTTTTAACGCTACTTTGAACCGTAAAAGTCCTTTTCGTGTCGTAATTAAGGGGATTTTTTTGTACTGACTTTGCAATTTGGGGTATTTTGTACCAACAACTAGGACATGGGGATTTTTCATCGCTTCCAAGAAACGACTAATGGATTACGGAGGGCGATTGGTACCGAAAGAGATCATACGGTTTGGATGGGTATCGATTGACGTGGAAGATCGTGGTTTCTTTCTTTTGCTCCCGGCTTCAGAGTGCTTCTATTGTTTGGTGAAATTTACTACTGTGGTACTTTTAGAATAGCTACTTTTAAATTGCATCTCGACTTAATTTGCTTTCAAATTACTTTGCGTGAAGAATTGCAAAAGTATTCTGATTCCACAGACAAGAATTCAATTAAGATTTTGAAAATAAGAACTTTATAGCGAAGTTTCCCTCTGTGATCCACTTTTCATTCTAATGTTTGAGACTATTAAGATTACGAGACTTTTAAGCACTATTAATTCTTAAATCAATCCCCTTCTTCGTATAAAACTAGATATTTGACAACATTGCTTCTTTTGTTTGCATTTTTTTTTCTACTTTTTTAGTGTTTTATGTGCTCATAGAACTTTAATGGTTCTAAATGTAACGAATAGGTTTTATTACAAAATCATTTTAAAATTTATGAATAAAATAAAAACGAACAATTGAAATAAATAGAAATAACTTTTCTAATACAAAAATCAACGTTTTTCTTAACATTTTGAAGTCATAACACCGTTTGTTCTCCTTTGAATAATTTTATTTAATTTGATCCTTGAAATTTTCAAGGCCTTTTTTTTTTTTTTTTTTTTTTTTTTTTAGTAAATATACTAAACTTAACAAAACATTTTTTTTTCTAAAAATCATTCCTAGAATTCGGGGTACGTCATACGGATAGAAAAATACGATTCGTAATTTTTTTTAAATATTTTTTACTAATAGCTATGACTTGCTATATATCATGCGGATTTCTTCAGTGCTAAAAACTCTACTTGTAAATCTGGGATAAATCTGATATGACCGTGAGTATCTTCTAAAATAAAAAGTTTATTTTAAAAAATGTTGATTTAATTTGTCTGAATTATTTAAATATTTTGCCACTCGTGTTTTAATAATCACCTGTAAGTATAAAGTTTATACCTACAGATGGCAAGAAGTCATAACTTCCGCCTGAAAATCAACAAAAAGCTAAATATATAATTGGAATTATGACGGTATCTCAGGAATCGTTGTATGGCTTTTGAATACTCTCTCAAATGGCTCCAAAAGCATTGCATTTTCACAAAAAATATGATAAAAGAAAAAGGATAAATGAAAAGTAAATGTCACAGTAAAATTCTGCAATCAATTGCTTTGCTGCTAATCATAAGAATAACTAAATATTTAGAGAGAACAAAATATATTAATTACAATCTAAAACATATTAAACATCATTAATGCTTATAAATGGTGATTTAAGTCTTTATTCAGAAGTTTGGTAAAGTTATTATTTTGCAGGTATTGACATCTATTAATTTTGTAACTAAAAGTGTCAAATAATTTCGTCTCGGATATTCTGAGAGTTAAAACACTGTCAAAGTGTCATAAATATAATATTTATAATATTTCGTACGCATGTAACACATCAGTGTCGATTCTAAATTTCTTTTGAAGGGTTTCAGAACTAGAACTCTTCGGCATTTAACAGAAAGTAATACTTAACTAAGTTAATCATGCTTATTATACTATAAAAATGTTGCAAATAAATAAGTAAATTATATTATATATATGTGTATATATATAATACATACACACACATATATATATAAATATAATATATATATATATATATATATATATATATATATACATACCACTTTGTTTTATAGATTTTTCTTGGTATAGTTTGATCAATTAAACAGGTTTAACCGAACAAATCTGTGTGGAAAATGACAACATTTCCTTTTTTATCATTTTTGCAAATTTAATTTTTTTTTTTCAAAATATGTCTCTTTATGCATTAGAAAATCTTCAAATTCTAAATAAACAATTGTAAGACATAAATTTTCTTTCAACTCAAATCTTTCTTGTTATCAATTTCTTAATTTTCCACAAATTGAAAACAAATCATAACTAATTTCTGAAAAACTTGAATAAAATAGCAATGAATGAAAGTTATAATTAACACAGTAACTATTTCAATATGTCTCAATTATTAAATCTTTAAAATATAATGAATTTAAATTTTTGAAACAATTCAAAGTAGAGAGAGAAAACAATCAACATACAATACAACTTATGTCGTTTCAGAATTCCCACATTCCCACAAATTCGCAAATTAATTTTTAAAATTGAAATACGTTTAGTTTTTACATAAAAACGCTTGTCTTGTATTGTCTTATTATTAAAGAATTTTATGCATTTTTTTATGTACTGTGAGCTGAAATTCAAGTCCATGAGTCAAATTCTTGTGTATGAAAGTCTTAAGTTCTGTTAAATTTCACGTAATTAGAAGTAATCCTAGTCCACTATTTTTTCTCCAACTTTTGAATTAAGATTAGTATTGCTATATTTCTTTCTAGGATACTCTCTTACATCAATTAGTATAATTCTTTGGAGATTCAGCAAAAGTAATAGTTTCTTTTGGATGCATCTTCCTATGCTTAGCACTTCAGAATCGAACATTGGAAAAAAATTCATTTTGTCAGTGTAAAGAAAAATGTTTTCATGGCTGGAATGTAGATTACACAATCCGTAATTTTTTTTATCGCTGATAATAAGGCATTTTAATATTTCTAAGGGGGATACCTAATCATAAGATATATTCTTCTGAAACGTATGGAGAGTATGAAATGTAACAGACAAGGCCATAAAAAACAGATCTTCCTATACTTCATTTCTATTGTGTAGAGATGGAAGCGTACGACAATAGAATCCTTGCAGTTGCTAAAGTGAGGAACGAGTGGTATTATATCGCACCGACTTTTTTTTAGAGGAGTATTCAACTCTTATGACTCAGACGTAGTAGTCATAGTTTCTGTGGAAGAAGTTTAATGCATTTCATAAAAGTAATATTGTTTAATTCAGCTTAGCCAATTTAATGTACAAAAACAGATTGTATGGAGACGACCACGAGAAAAAGCAATTTCAATGAATCTCTACGTTATTATAGGATGCTTTGTCTTGTTCTTACATTATCTTAATTACCTAGAAACTTCTAAGAGGCCACGTGATTTAAAATTTTAACTTGATTAATTAATTTCCGCATTGGCATGATGTTTCATCATATGTCAAGACTTTTACAACATCAAATAGTTTGCCGTTATAATTGAAACTTCCGCTAGAACGGACGTACATTATACACATACATAAAGAAGAGCAATAATATTGAATATATGTACTGATTGAAATATTGAGACTTTTAGTCTCGTTTTTAATTTTCCACTTTTATATTTTGAAATCCTTATTTATCATTTTTAGCACAGGATTTCCTCAAATGTCGATCGAGTTTCTTTCTGATTATCAGTTTGTACATGGAACTAATAGAAAGTTGGATTTCAATTTTTCAATATTTTGTTCAGGCAGGCAAATTATAAAAACTGTACAACAAACACAAGAATTCAGAATAAGTACTTTTAATTGTCGCATTTAATGTAAAAATGCAGATTGGATAGTTTGTTGTACGAACTGTAAGCAAAAAAATTGAAGCCTGATATTATGTAATGTACAAATTCTTTCTTTAATTAATATTTTTATCTATATATTTTTAGTGTGAATGGTAATGAGTCGTGTAGATCTCAAGTATAAGAAAAATGTGCGCTAGTATTTTAGGAAAATTATTATTGGATATAACTTACATATGTTCTAGCATCTTAAGTGATTTATATCGAAACAAAATGCTTAAATAACCAGAATCAAAAATAATATGAAAGTAAATTTGTCTATAAGTAGATAGAAAAGTTTTGAAACAATGCATGTTTTTAATATTATTCAAATATCAAATTTCTATATGTACACTAAAAAAGAAAAATACTCAACATTTTTCTTTAGCAAACATTACTTTTTTTTTACAAACACGATCCTGGCTTGCATGAAAAATTAACTTCAATTTGCTAATTAGTAAAAGTTTTCGCTTTTCCTCTAAGAACATCTTTTCCTTTTCAGACACGTGAAATAATTCCTCCTCAGACATACCCATACATAATAACTACTCCCGAATCATCCGATCAAAATGTCTTAAGTTCTTTCGAGTTGATAAAAACATCAACCAAACAAGAAAAAACTAAAAAAAAATCAATACTATATATAAGTACATCCAATATATCGATTTCCTCTGTGGTCAGGATCACAATTATACCGACGAATAAATAACTAAATATTTCCCCTTGATCCATTATCCTTGTCTAGGTTACTAAATCTGAGAGGCTTAACAAACACAATGATAAATATTTATGCCCCTGTCAATAAATAACACAGGAGGAAAAAACTATGATATTCCTGTGTTCCTTCCGCAAAGAACGGTCAATCCTACAAAGACCGATTGAAACACAAGCCATGGAGGTTCTATTTTTTTTTTCTGCAAACGATTGTTATTTTCTATTGCTGAGGGACCGGACCACCCCAGCAACCATTTCTTTATCTTATTTATTTTATATATTCCCCGGATGCGACGCTTGTTTGTTGTTTTCTCGAAATTGAGACGCGAGTCCTAAGGCGGAACCCTGACGGAAATAAGGAATCTGTCTGAGGGTGGAGAAGGAGGCATTCCATGGAACATGAGGGGGGATGGAGTAAGGGGTGGAGTAAATTTCTATGCCACAAAGTCCAAACTCAAAGTAAATCCTATCCTAACAGAATTATTCTTTGCATTTGAGCGTATTGACTATTATTGAAGTCTTTATTTCTTTCCTTCCAATTCTTGTGTTTGGGATTTTTTTTTTATATTTCCCCTTCTGTGAGCATGATGTCTTTTGTTCTGTTTTTCCCCCCATAATTTTTTTCTTCGTTCGGTGATTTGAGATGCTGGACGGATAAGTTTATTTTAACTCCTATGCAATGGTATAATGAAGGATAAATACGATACAATTAGCTGCCATTGAAGTTAGAAATAAATTTCTTACAGGTAAAAAAAAACTACCTTTTAAACTGAAATCCTTTTACAGTTCTTATATTAGCATTAGTATACGTTTTGTTGGAATAAAGAGAATGTACAAGATAAAACAATGAAATTATTACTAAAAGACATAAAAATAAGAGAACAATTAAAATCGAAAATCAACAACAACAACAAAAACATCAATAGAACTACATAAAAAAATGAATAAAAATTGAATCAAATTTGAAACTAATATAATAATTTGAATACTCAACAAAACAAAGTATGTACATTCAGACTGGGGACTGAATTGCAGGGTTAAACATGTTCTACTGTACCAACCCTCCCCCAATGCATCTTATTGGGTAAAAATTGGATTATTCCAAAATTCAATTTGTAAATTAAAGAAAAGAAACAAGAAGAAATTTAAAGGCGAGGTATCTCAATTACTAATTTTTTTCAAAAGCCAATAGTTTTCAATCAAATAAAATATTCTTCACCTAAAAACTTTTCAATTAAAAATTTTTAATCAAAAACCATGTATTAAAATTTCCATTAGAAATATCCAATTAAAATATTCAAAAAATCCATTCAATTAAAAACAACCAATTAAAAATTTAAAAGTTTTTTTCAAAAAATTGAAACAGTATAATTAAATCTTTTTAGTTAAAGATTTTAGACGTAAAGAACAACAGCATACCCTAATCCATGTTTTTTTAAAGAAAATTCAGTTCAAATCACGCAAATAAAAAAGCAAAAAATTTAACTTTTGGGGAAAGTAATCATGAATTACAGTGCAATAGGTTCAAGAAACCTTTTAAATGAAGATGTCTAATACTTTGCACTGTTGCCAGAAAAGTTTCAAAATATGGAATATTTAATAAAAATCCACTAATAAATACAATCATGATTAGAAATCATTTCCAATGATACACAAATCAGAATTTTAATTGTTAAAAATATTTGAATTCCAATCGAATAAAATATGTGTCTGTAAATGTGCACCATATAGAAATGTTTTAATAGATCTTCACAGCTAGACCACTAACTAGCTGTCTTTGTAAGCCTAATGTTGTGCGGTAGATTAGTTTTTGAACTGAAAGTTCAAAAATCCATGAAAGTCCTGAAAGTCCCATATGTATAAGATTATCTTTTTTAATCCAAAAGATATTAGAATCAACTCTTACTCTAAAATGTAAATATCAAAAATTCATATAAATCAATGTACAAAATAAAGATTCTAGTGAGAATACCATCATAATATAAAAATTCCTTTAAATATCAAATTCAATTTACAAAATGACATTTCAATATACTCCAGAGTCCCCTAAGAATATCCCCTGTGAACTCCTCATGGGAAATCTTAAAAACATATCAAAACGTACCTTCATACAAATTATTGGGAATATATCTTTTTAAAAAATCTAATGGATAATCGCATTCCATATATTCTCCTATAAATTTTCTAATATTATTTAATATATCTTTCTCATGAATAGCTAGCAATTTATTAAGGTGGAAAAAGTTTAAAATAATGTTTCTGTGTATGGACAAGTGAATATTACTTTCCCAGTAAGGTATTTTAAACATCCTCAACACAAATGCATCTCTTTTATCAAATAAATTACTTTAAATGATGTGATCCTTTAGCTGTAGTTCTGTGTCTAAATATTCAGCCTTACTTGAATCTGAATTTGTCTGCAATAAAACCAAATAATTTGGATAAAAATAAATATTCGGCTTCATATATATATATATATGAAACAACTCCGTAATTTAAGTGTACAAATGCATTTATGATTCAGGGTTGAGGAAGGACACCCTAGTTCACAGAAGGTTATTTATTCACTTCAGTGAGCAATAAGTATGCATATTTAAAATATATAAGTCAAGGGAAGTAGCTCCACTATCTTTATTACAACAGAGAAGGGAAAGTTTTACCTTGAATTGATTTTATAGTATGGTTTTCTCCCGATCACATGGTAACTCATATGGTATTGCATGAAGGTATGATGAGAAATATTCATGACGTCTATTAGACTAGTAGAGATTATTTCCATCTGACTTAAGACTATGGGAAAGTTTATTCAACAGATTTTATGAGCGCCTAATCGCATAAATTAAAAGAAAATTTCGAATTGGATCAGAAAATAGGAATGAACTTTTTACTTTTGTGTTAGAGAATGAGAAACTTAGGAAATTAAATTAGTTTCTATGAGATCATTACACACACACACACACACACATACACACATATATATATATATATATATATATATATATATATATGAATGTGTGTGTGTGTTTGCATATGTGTGAGCGTGCCAGTAGGTGTACGTATAGTAAAAAAATAAAAAGTAAAATGCATTAGTTTTGCTATATTGTAGTTGAATTGATATTCTAAAAATCCAAACTATGCTCGTAAAATACCACAGGAAAAAAAAAAACTAAAGAACATATGTATATATATTTCCAGTTTTAATTAATTTTTATTGAAGTTGAATATTTTTTATTTTATCGAAACAAAGATACTATCTTAAAGATATTTTAAATATATTTTGGAGAATACATTTTGCTTGCATTTTATTTAATCATTGAAGATTCATTGTGTTTCATAATAACAATAAAATCAAGTAACTGGATTGTAGGAGAATTGCTTGAAAATAAACACTGGATTATTCATAATCAAATAAAAAAGGCAGGCGAAGTTTGGTATCATATACTTTATACAATGAAGTAATATAATAAGAATTTTAAAAATCTTATTGAATTTGTTATTTAAATTATTAAACATATTTATTTTTCGTAAATGTCCTTACAAAATATAATGAAACATTGTTTGTGAAATGAATTTCATTGTTTGTCTCTTCTCCATTAAGTAATACAATATCTTGAAGAGTTTATCTTCGACAAAATTGGATGTAACTATTTAAAACCACGCGAACGTGCACACACATTTAATGTTTTCTAATATATTTTAGATACATACTGTGATATAAAAATAAGTTATTTAAGATGAATATTTTACAAATATATTGTATTAATCTGAATCAATATCTATTTTACGTATATCAACCATGAAATAAAATTTAAAAAATATATATTTTATTACCTGCTCTGACATAGTTTAAATTCAATGCAATGTTCTGTTTCTTCAATCATGATCTTTATTTTTTGCAAGCATTTTAAACAGAAACAAAACGATATTTTCATGGTTATCAAACTTATTTCTCAATATTTCAAAAAGAAAATGCAGCTGTTATTGGAAAATGATTTTAAAATTTTCATAGATTTAAATTCCAGTGAATTCATATTGTTGTAGTTTTAATATCATGATAAATTATGTAATTTCATTGATTCCTTAATGAAATAGATATTTTAGAATATTTATTAGAAATATGTATGGTTAATATTTTAAAGAACGAATAAGTTCAGTTTATAATTTAAATACAAATGAAACATTGTTATGATATTGGATACATATTTCAAAGTAGACACTAGAATAATAAATCCTGATTAGTGTTAAACTTATTCAAAATCGAATTTTGGCTGATGTAAACTTGGTTATATGGGTTTAAGGCAATATTTTAATGAATTCACTGGGAAAATATATTTGCAATTCATAATATGAGTTATATATCTGTCAGAAACTCTTATCAGTGCACAGCGATAGTGATCTCATTTAATATTCTGTAGAAAATGTAAGATATTAAAACTGAGTTGAATTATTCTCAAATATCTTAACATTTCTTTGAGTAACTCATAGTATAGAGTATTGAATCATGTCTCTAAATCTATTCAATTATAATGCTAAAATTTCATTAAAGAACAATTGAGATACTTGTATAGAACAGCTTAAAATGGTTTTTAAATAAAACTGAAAACTGCTATCAATATAACCTATGACACAGTTTCGGCAAATTAGCTCAACTGGTACAATGTTATAAATTATTTAAAGATGTAATATTTTTTAATATTGAAAATTAGACTTCGGTTTAAACAAATAATAATTTATTTTTAACTGAAAATTATTAAAATACTATTCTCTATGAAACTTAGAAAATTATGTCATAATTTACATACTCATAAACATAACTAATTGAATATCATTTTTTATGTAGAAATCTCTTAATATTTCAAAGACCATCATTATAAAAGACAACTTGGGTTTTCAGCAATACCTTCCCTCTTTGTATAAATTTGCAGACATCGTGAAGATAATTTAATTAGTCATTAAGTTTAAAATTCCAACTGGAGAGACAACAGAAAAATATAAACGCTGTTCATTATGTTTTTTCATAGATTATGCAAGATTGATCATTCTCACATAACTCTCCACGCTCCTAAATCCTTGCTCAGATCTGAACTATTAAGTTTTAGCTTCTTACTCGAATCGAATGAGGCACTTTTCTGATATAGCAGGTTCGATCGTTATTCTTATTTTCTCCAATCAAAAGTTACGTGTAATTGATTTTTATCACAGCAGATCGACTGCATCAATTCATCGCAATTTCTAACTTATTGACATCTACAGACTATGAGCTATCTCTATGTCCCTTCGCTTTCAATTATATTTTGCTTATAAATCACAATCTTCAATCCAATACAACACACTTTTAATCTTCATCTAATTTGCATAATCAGAAAAGGAGTTAGAGTTTTTGAATTTTATATCAGGCAATATAATTCCAGATCTTATTGAAGTAAGGTTCAAAAGCAGCTGAACGTTACGACTCTAACATAGGAATCTAAGAGATGTACAATATTTTTCAAGTAATTATTTTGTTATCAAGTATGAAAATAAATTATGCTTGTTTTGTAACTATCCTAATATTACTTCATTTCCCGTTGTGCTGAGATTTAATTATTCTGAATACAAATGTCATTTATGAAGAAAGGATTTATGTATTCCATAGAAGGAAAAAGGTGCAATTTAAAAATGAGCATATTCGAAAATGGTTCAAAAAATAGTTTTTTTTTATAAAAGATGACGTCGCGGTGTTGGTGTTACCACTGTATTCAACTATATATTAAAGGGCACCTAAAGGAATTTAACATTGATTTTTTATTAGTACCTCATCGAACTGTTTTCATTATTTTGTGTGGAGTTATTACCATCGATGACTCTTCGATTTATCATTATACATAAGTAGCTAAGCATTAATTAATAAAAAGGGTTTGCTTCTGATGAATCTGTTCCAAAGAAAGCGAAGTCATCAGCCCAAAAACTTACGGTGATGATTGTTTGGATGCAAAGAGCGTCATAATTGTGGACGTTTTTAGTAAAAGGTAAAACAAAAACAACGGATAATACTACAGTGTGAGTTTCTTCATTATAATTTCCCATTCTAAACACGGGTACTCAAATATTATTATCATTTTTTTAAATCTAAAACTAAAAATGAATGAAAAAATAAATTAAAATATTCCAAAAGCTATCATTACGCTCTGTCTGCCCTCATTTACTTTTTTTTTGTTTTAGATGTACATTTAAAAAAATGAGTCGATTAATCAAATTAAAATATTTTTATAGAATAAGACATTACATTTTAACAAAGGGCTAATGCTTTTTGATTTCCGAAAAATAGTGTTATAAGATAAAGCATCTTTGACAATATCAACTGTATAAAGATGTATTTAATTAGAAAGTTAAAAAAAAGGCAGTTTAAATATTCTTAATGGGAATAGCTTAAATGGGAACTAATGAACATTTTCTGAGTTATCTTGAGATGTTTTCACTATTTAAGGGACTAAAACTGAAATACTAGGGATACACAAGATTTCGTCAAGAAGGAATGTTTGAAGAATACAAGAAGTACTATAAAAATGAATAGAAGTATACCTTTTATATTGAAGGATGTCCGTCTCATACTAATTTAGAGAAGAAATTGTTTATCACAAGTTGCAAAATGAATGAGTTTTTAGAAAATGTATTTTCCGTAAAGTAGAAAAATTATTCTAAAACAAGGATGGATCAAAAAGTACATATTTCTGACAACAGAGAGCGTTGATAAGACAAGTTGGTAGTACTTTTATCTCCTGTCATGGTTAACAAGTGCCAATTTGAAACTGATACATAGGTTAATTCTGATTTGCCGACAAATCAAAATTTTCACCTAATCGTCAGTGAGACCCAGATCCATTATCATATACTGAAATCTAAACAATAAGCAACACATAAAGAACATTCTCGTGATTCTGCTCCTGAAAAGGTAGAGATAGTCTCATCAGCTGGAAAAGTAATGACAGCGATTTTTTTTGGGGGGGGGAGGGGGGAAGTGAATGGAATTATACTCATGAATATCTCAGAAAAAGAAAAACCGATCACTTCAAAATATTACACTAAGTTACTCCATTAACATTCCTAATACGCCATGTCCCTAAAAATAAAATACAGTTTATTTCCTATTTTGGTATAGTTTTATCCAATTCTATTGATTTTAAAATCCAATATAAGGTAAAAATCCAATATAATAATAAACAAAATCCAATATAATAATAAACAAAAAATACAGTTTATTTCCTATTTTGGTATAGTTTTATCCAATTCTATTGATTTTAAAATCCAATATAAGGTACTATATAAATCAGTTTAGGAACTTTGTAACAATATTCTAGCTATAGCATACATTACAGATGAGAAAGAATTTTAATAAATAATTAATTTTATTAATAAAGTATGTATCTGTCTGAAAATATAATAAAACATCAATAGTAATTTCTTCAAACAATGAGGTAGCTTTATTGATGAAATTTTTTTAAAAGAATAGTTAGAAAAAAATCTTGTAAATAACAAACAGATAAATCATTTCAGAATTACAGAACATTGTTCATATTTCATGGAATTGGTGAAAAAGGCTTTATAATTGAATAATAGTGTCAGCCAAGTTTGAAAAAAGTAAGAGTTGCTGAATATTATACAAATGGACTATTCTTCAAACTTACACACTTATTTATGATTTGAAATCAAAATATAGGGATTTTTGGAGGAATTCGTCAAAAACATTTTATTACATAAAATAAGAAGATTTCATGGGATTTTGTTTGATTTTTTTTTTTATCAATGAACTATTTCAGAATTATTTGTTCATTTTCTTAAGGAAAATGAGTACTTAAATAATTACTTTTCAAGTGTAAGTTATTTTCTTACTTGAAACAGATCAAACGAGTTAAACACACCTATCCTCCCAAACTTATGCTTGTTTTTTCATATTTCTAAAGTAAAAATTATAAGTTTTAGAAGAAAAAAAATGTAAATATTAGTTATTTAGAAACAAAATTGCTTGATATATTAAAAACGAAAGTTGAATTCTTTTTTGAAATTAATTCGGGTTTTCCTACTAAAACGTTTTGCTGAATATTGTATTTCTCAAAATGTTCAATATAAATTGCAATATTCAACGAACTTACCGATATTACATTCTCTATTTTTTAAATCATGTGATTTCATTTTAACATATTTATAATATTTTATTAAAGATCTTTCAACTACGTTTACTAAACTCCAAAATTATCATTGAACTAAAATGAAATCTCCAGAACGTGTTCATTGTCTACAAACCGAATGCTATGGCCTAATAGGACTTTGTCCAATCGCTTGTGATAGTAGCTTTGAAAACAGTTGATTGGATGCAGTTTTGAACAAAGATGTTCACCCGCATCTGGGACACCTTTATTCAGGTGAACGTTAATAATGATATTCGTATGAATCGTGGAATGTTGATTCAAAGTTCTGTTTTTAATAGTTGGAGAGAAATATATTACACATTCACAATATTCTTAAATTTATGTTTAATTTAAATTGTGAGAGGCAGTATTCTATTTTATACCAAGTCATATATGTCATCTCTATACGAATTACAATGAAAAATGTAATATGAGGAGACACATACAAAGATAATTCATTTTCTTTCATAGTTTGGTTCCCAGTAATATATTCATTCCATCTTATAATTTCAGATGTTCACGATAAACTTATAATGGAAAAATTTATAATTTACCAAATGGAAATACTTGGCGTTTAATGGCAGTATTTCTTTAAAAGAGAATAAAAAATTATCCTAAGGCAGTTTAACTGATATATATGGTTTTGAAAATATATAATAATAAATAATAATCACGTGGTTCTGTTAGAGATAGTTTTCTTCCTTGCAACTAATTCACCGTATTTCATTTAATATTTCTACAAGGATTTGAGCCACAACATTAAATTTTTCAATTGATAATTTTTTATCTTTTAGAAATCTGCAAAACACTATTGTCGTCATGGCCAACTGATGTGTGGTCATCATAAGTTTTGGGCACATATAGAGCAGAATATATTAATAGAAGCTACCCTACAATGCAGAATTATAAGTACTACATGAATGAAAATGGTAGTATAGGAGTTTGCTTAACAAGTGTTTGATGTAACTTCCTTTAGTTAAACATATAATATCAATATCAATATGTAAATTCCTGTCAAAAATGCTGTAAACAGTCCATGGTGATTGATTGCACAGCAACAAAAATCCGTTGTTTTAGTTCAAACAATTTGTGGGTAATGATGGCTCATACACTTTGTCTTTTACAAACTCCTAAAATGCATGAGTATCAGGTAATTAAGCTTGGGAATCACATTTCAGGTAACTTAGGTGGTCAGCCATGTAACATCAAGTCGCCCTGTCACCTGTCACTGATCCAACTCCGATGTATGTTCTTGAAAGCTTCTAAAATAGCTTTCGGGAAATAACTTCACGAAGAGCATACGAGGGACATACACTGTTCACACTATAAAACTTTTACAGTTTTTCTCTGTAATCATGTAAGACTTAATATTCTGTGACATTTATATTTGAAAATATGGTAAATTTTTAAACAGCATGTGAATAATTTTGAATAAATCTGTACTTACAAATGTATAGTCTATACCATTTTTAAATTCTTACACTGACTTCTATCACTAGACAGTTGTCTGTTATCTTTGAGTCTAAGCTACAACATACAAGAATAGAAAATATTTTTAATCAATTACCGGTAAATAAATAAAAATTACATGCTAAGTGGTACGTATCATTTTACTTCCTTTCTTAGAATAGGACCTAACAGAAAACTAAATTGCATTAATCTCTGTCAACTGCTAATGAATTTTGCTCCGATAGTTGACCCTCTGCAGATAACTTGTTGGTGTTCATCTATTTACTATACATATATCTTTAAAATGAATCCACAGCTGATCCATGAAAATATAGATAATCATTAACCTAATCTGGACTTTGATAATTATAAGCTCAAACTAATAGGAATTATCAGCTTCATTTTAAACTTCGTGATGTGTACATTAAAATACACTTATGTTCAGAGAAACTCAATTTCTTGTGGACTTAGAGATTATTTGATTTGTGTAGTAATAAATATCGCTTTATATTGGTGAAGCTCGTTCTCTTATTTGTATTGCTTCATTTAATAAAATTTTATTCCATTATCTACCAAATCTATTTATACCAGAGAGCCCCTATTCATTTCTCAAAGTTTTATGCAAATAGCCAAAGAATTTAAATGTATTTGTATATTCTAAATACTGTACATAATTTTCCTACCGGTAGTACTCAAGAAAAGAGATGAAAGGAAAGTGAAGAACGGTTGTTGAATTTATGCAGAAGAAGATACAGCACTTCATTTTGTAGAATAGCCGATGCCGAATTTAATTTGAAATGCATCGATTCTGGATTTAGAAACATGCATTCTACCTTCTATTCATTTGAGTTATATCTCTCATTTATTTCTTCCACTGTTGTTATTATTATTTAGGTTTCTCAAGAAATAATTTACATTTATTATACTTCTAACGAGAAGAGAGTTTTATATAGATAGTTTTAAAAAACGATCTATTAAATTCGTAGTTTGAGGCAGATGTGTCTTAGAATTCTGGGCTCACATAGCTGAACTAAGAAATAAACATGTTTTGCAAGATTTCATAACGAAGTGTTGATGACATACTTGACAATTGCAACTACAATTAATACGGATTACACCCAAGTTGGTATCTATTTTATATTCCGTATCATGAAAGTAAAATTATTAAGACCCATTTGAGTTAAATACGTAGAAGCTATGATTATTGTACACCCAACGTATTTCGTATAAGCATCACACGTGCAGCTCACAGATTACAAAAATTCTCTATCTATCCATTGAGATATTACTTTCTTAATTATTTAATAAATAGATGTAAGAAGTTGCAAAATGGAAGGTAACATAATATCATTTTCCTTTTTAATGTTTTGAAAAAACTTTAATTTGAAATTTCTTCAATTCAAATGAAATTTTAAACCAGATTGACAAGAAAATGTTTTATATTTCTTTGTTTTTTTTTCATTTTTACTCGAGTCTGTTAACAACAATTGAATAAAAGCACAGATGAAAATATTCAATACTTTTCAGAAATAATTCAGTAATATCTTATATTAAAATCCTTTTTGTAGACTTAATGGTTTTAATGTTTTTGAAATAAAATCTCTTTTAACCAAATCTAAAGAGAAAGAAAATATGATGTACTTCGTTCAGTTACGTATTGCTCTTACCGCAAGAGATATGCATATTGTTGCTTGTACAGTTTCGTCACCTGCAACAGAAAATGTCAAATAGTAACATGCTAAAAATCTGTTAGTAAACATCAGAAGGTCAAATAACGACTGCTCAGTTGAGGAAGGCTTTTACCAGACACTAATCGCTTATTTTTAGAAAAGTTTTCAATCAGTTTATTAAGTAGTCGATGACATCAATTTGAAAACATTGAGGCATTTGGAGAACCAAGGCTTATAAATGACGCAAGAAAACGACTAGCTGAGCACTGTTGTTTGAATAAGAGAGCCTTTGATTGAAACCATGAGTTCTTATAAATGGAAGAAACCTCATTTATGGTGCCAAAATGTCCTCAATTCTTTTCCTCAAGATTAAGTAGGAATAGTTTCTACATGAGAAAAATTAAATAGCGTTAATTTTAATAGTGTTAAAGATATCAAAGTTAAAAAGTAATAACTTTAGATTTAGTATATATAAACAAATGAAGATGATAAGATTAAAAGTTGTGTAAAATTGCAATTGTGGTAAAAGACATAATGTGATAATTAAGAAAAATTAAAATGGATGCTGTAACAGGGAAAATAAGCTGATTCAGGCTTTGTACAAATTGCATTTTAACAGAGTTTGTTCTATCAATACTTCTCACATTTTCATACTGTAAAAACAGGATAACTCTTAATAGAAGATAAAAATAAAATAAGAAGCACAAACTATAACATAATATAAAAAATCATAACATACTTAGGAAGCAAAAAATCTTCCTACTAAAACCTTAACTTGAGTAGTATGGGCAAGGAAGTAAAACACATAGAAAACTTATTTTAAAACACACAAAAATCGTAAATTATCAGCTATTAAAAAAATAATATTTTTAAAATTTATAGGAAACTTTACAAAAACCATAATTGAGTATTTAATTTTAAGAGAAAGTAATACATCATACCATTCTATCAGAGACTCAAAACATAATGATAATAAGATGGTGGAATCTCTATTTATATATGTGAAGTGAAAAAGATAATATCATTCGCGAAGAATCACTATCACGAATGTTAGTTAAAGATAAAAGATTGTGAAGTCAACTCATGTAATAGTCGAGTTGAAATGCTCATGACAGGTTGATTA
>BMAW01064315.1:214462-227863 GCA_019974015.1 Nephila pilipes | reverse complement strand
ATAAGAATAAAATATTTTAAAAAGTAAAAGGCAAACATTTTTTTTTCTCTGTAGGTATATTTATAGTATCCTTTTACATTAGTTACAGCTAAAAGGAGATAACTTTCAACCTTTCTTCAATCTTACCGAGATAAAATCTATTTGAAAAATTTCTGTCTTGTAAAGATTTCAAAATAGAATTGATGATCATATTCAGTTTTCTGTTAAATTTAAATTCATTTATAAAATAAATTCCATTTGTTCTTTGCAATATATATATATATTTATGAAAGTTTTGTAATATATGTGTTGTGTGTGTGTGTGTGTGTGTGTGTGTGTGTGTGTGTGTGTGTGTGTTTGTGGGTTGAATTTGCCCTGCTTTACATGCCTTTTATAGAAAATAACTAAGGACGTTATAATATGAGGAGATATACAAAGATAATTGATTTTCGTCAGTGCTAGCGTATCCAACAATATATGATGTTCCCAATAATATGATTCCAATTATCATATATATTCGAATATTTTCTTCAGACTAATTATATACTAAAATACACTCAAATTAATTTAGATGTTATGATAAACTTATAAAGAAAATTTTATTATTTTCCTACACTTTGGCTTTAATGGCAGTATTTCTTAAGAGAATAAATTATCCTAAGGCAGTTCTACTTGATATATGATTATTCTGAAAATAATAAACGTTTTCTTAGATTTCTTCCTTGCTCCATATTTGCCGTATTTCCATTTAATGTTTCTAGCAAGGTTTGAGCCACAACATTAAAACACAGTTATTTTTTTTACCTTTAGAGTTCTGCAAAACTTTTGTCATCACGACTAACTGATTTTGTCATCTAAGTTATGGCTTATTGAGGCTGAATATATTATAGAATCTATCGTACAATGATTTTCTGGCTTATTTCTAGCCTTATTCAATCATCACACATCATATAAAATTACATTGTAAAACTTTTTACAAAAGTTCTTTTATCCTAGAAATATAGCTAGCTTGTAAACGCGCATGACAAAGAAAGCATACAAGCATAAATCTGAAAGAATATTGTTATCATAGTATTAAGTAGAATTATTTTTTAACCATATCCACCCACCAAATTTCTTTCTATCTCGAATTCTTATAAAGGTTCTTTTAGTGTCAAAATTTTTACACTTAATTTTTTTAGATGGTTTCCAATACATATAAAAATTTAAAGTACAACAGTGAATCTAAAAAAGTTATTCAGATATCAAAATTGATTTTTGAATCAAACTATATATATATAACTTGCACAATGTTTTCTATAAATCAATAATTATTCCTGAAACATTATTAACTAAAGCATATAACTAAATGATTAATAAAAAAAATTCAGAATCTTAGTAATGTATTCCAAATTAATGATTTTAAACATTTTGATATTTTAATAGAACGTCATTTGATCCCTCTCAACATTGAAAAATAGAGTATAAACATAGAATAAAAGAAAGAAATTAAATTGACTCGCATGTATTTATATTTTTATTTACGAAATGAATATCATTTAGTGCCTCTTAGTTACTTATTCATGTTCTTTTTGTGGTTTCACTATTTAAAAATTACATTTAAAAGAATACATTCCATATTTCAAATAGATACATGTAATTAGAAGTATGTTATTGGGTACATATTGATAAACTGAAGAATACAGCTTAGGTATAATTTAGAAATGCAGAGATGAAAATGTTTCTTTTATTATTTAATTCTTATTTAACATCATTTTTCTACAGTAATAAGTATATGACTTGAGATACTAATTCTATTCAGTTTGTCTCATTTTGTTGAATAAATTATTTTAATTTGTTGTATACATTTTACAATAAAGCTTATAAATGTATCTCATGAGAAGTTCGGAAAAAGTTGTTAAATATTATTTGAGTGATATTTGGATCGAATACATGTATAAACTAACAAAATATATTCATTGCAATTAAGTGAATAAAGTCATACAAAGAAAACAATTAGGGATGGAGTTGTGCTTTTCGAGATAAAATATAAAATTATACATCAGATGAAAATAAAATCCTAAATTTTCTACGTACACACATAAAAACATTATTCTTATTTTTGGATTGCTTTGCACTTCACTATTTGAGTCACTTTTCCAAATCAATGAACGTTTTCAGTAAACTTTCCTATGTCGCTATAATTTTAAAATGTTACACACACACACACACACACACACACACACACACACACACACACACACACACACACAAAACACACACAATATTATATATATATATATATGTATATATAATACTATATAAAGTAAAAGTTTTTTATAGACCTTACGACGTGTTTATAAAACCAGATTAAATTAAAAATTCTCCAGTTTTATTATAAAAGACAGTAGAAACAACAAAAATATGATGGCACGAGATAAGATGTATCTTTTAAAAACAGATATATAACAAACTTTTGGTTTATGACATATAATGGATAAAAAAAGGAGTTTTTTTATTGAGCGTAAAATGGAAAAATGAGAACACCTGAACACAAAGGTTGGACAAAAATGCTTTTAGTGCTGCAGCAAAAAGGATTCTCTGTTAAATTTTTTAAAGCAATAACTGGAAAAGGAGCAGGTAAACAGTAATGCATTTTAAATCTCGAGCTTTAAATTCCATTGTGAGACTGCTAATTTCATTAACCTATTTAAGAGTAAGAGTAAATTTTCCTACGTGTCAAACATTTTAAACTTAAACAGCTTAATAGGTAAATGGGTAAGTGTGTTTCTAAAATTATGTAACTGTATTCGTGATTATGTTAAAATGTAAAATCAGAAAAAGTAACTTATTTTTTAAAATTTAAATATGGAACTAATTTATGTTACAAGAAAATTATATTGCAGAAAAATATGTTTCTGCTGATTATTCTTAGAGTTAGGAAAAAAAAAATACTTGTTTTGATTACACCTTTTTGAAAATTTGAGTATTTTTCAGGAATTGATATTATATGAATGAACGTTGTGTATTAATCTGAATAATTATCTGTGAATAATTCAAATAATAAATTTGTATATATATATATATATATATCTGAAAATTTATGAAAAAATAATTTAAAATATTTAATATATATATATATCAAGGAGTTAAATACTCAGTTCCATACAGGGGTCGAGGTCGAATCCATTTCTCACCACCAATGGGACCCAGGGACTTAAAACATCAGATATCGCATCAGACTGGCACTACTGGTTACATAAGCCACCGATGAAAAATACTTCTCATTTCTGTGTCACTAAGCTAGCGCACATAAACTAATAAGATCTTCCGAGATAGCGCACTGTGGATTGCGACCCGCCTACTCGACTAGAGTCAATGGCCATGGAAACTCTCCAAAAGCAAAAATCACCAATACGGTAAGTGGATGTATATCCATTGCAATAATGGCTGAAAAGACTACTTTCTCTACAAATATCTTATATTTCTTCATGTACCATCAGAAGAAACTGAACAGGAGCATGCAGCAGCGTTTTTTCGAAACAACAACACCAGAAATTAAAACCTTAATACTTAGCACGATGTAGTGCTCTTTAGTACTGCTGGTAAAGGCGCAACTAAAAGCGGCCGTCAAATTTTCTGGAACTAATGGACCAGAGGTCGCAAACATTTCCTGACATCAATGTGCACTAATTCTCCCTCCTGCAGTTATAGAAAACTACCACGCCGAAATAGTGTTTATGTTATCTAGGGTGATTTATAGTTATGAAATTTTAATATGGTATGATGATAGTTCAAACAGGTAATTTTACTATTCTGCCAGATTATTTTTACTATTTACTTTAACCATTAGCCAGTTTTCAATAGCCATATGAGATGCTAACCTAAAAAAACCACGATTCTACGCGTTTAAGACAAATAACTAAAAACTTATGCAGAATTCTATATTTTTTCCCTTTGAATTTTTTAACTTACAAGATAATAATAAACACAAATTTAGTAAGTGCCATCATGTTAAATAAACTTTATTTTTTCTTCTTTTTAATACATTTTAATATAAGACACATCTAAAAAATGAAATAGAAGATAATGGTGATATTTTTATCAGCTGCAAAATATTCGCTGTTATAGGGTGGAGTAAAATAATACATTAATTTACAGGGCTACACTAGTTTTGTTTGGCAGACACGTAAGTTCTTTTATTAATGATTAAATATAATTAGAAAATCTTAAATTTTGAAGAAAAAATATTTTTTGTAAATGCTGTTGTTATACTCCATAATATTGCTAAAAGCCTTACTTCACTTCATTGGTAGCATTTGGTGATCCGATGTGATATTTTGTAGGCTGGATAAACACACAAATACCAATGAAATTTATTGAAATGGTTAGTCAATTCTTAACTTTATAATTGAATTTCATTGTCTAAAACATACATTCTTAGTATGTTGAAATTGAATTTATTATTCATAAAAAATGGAATATTATTTAACATAACAATATAGGTGAGACAAGACTTTATATATTTATTAATATATGTAATCAGAAAACTTGAAAAATAAAAAAAAATTAACACTAACAAAATTAAAGATAATGTTTTACGAAAAAGTGCTGAAATTGGATTAAGCAAAAAGATGAAACTACTTAAAGATAGCAAATAGGTGAAGGAACAAAATTAATGTTCACGCAGCCACATTTTGGTAGACAAAATGAGAATGTAGCAAAATGAAAGTATTAAGATCCTTACGAAAAATACGTTTGAAAATTACATATTTGATCGAAGAATATTTTATAAAAAGTACAAAATATCTAGTATTCTATTCTTTTTATTAAATTTTTTTATATATTCTATCGATGTACTCGGCATTGTTGCACTGAAGATATAATAGTGCGCGTGTCCATTTTATGATTTGTAGCTTTTCTGGGTACAGGTAGCAGAAAAACTCCGAAAGGGAAAAAAGCTAGTATAAAATGCTTTCGCTAAAACTATTGTTGTACAAGACACGCTTTAATGTAAAAGGTTTTAAAGTAGAGGCAACAATCTAAAACTCAAACTCCTTTTATATTAAACATCCTTATTATGCTGAGTTGAAATGAGCAAAAAGCATTATTACGTATAATAAATTTCACATTTCAGCTCTGAAGAATAAATGCGTGTTTCTCTCTGTATGAATAAAAGAGTAATCAATATGAAAAGAACAAATATCAGAAACACTGAACAAAGCATGAACATTTTTTTCCTGTAAATTGATGAATATGCAGAAATTATTTTGAAGGAAAGCCATTTAATGCTCTTCTATTTATCTCGATATATTTATAGAACGATATAGAATAATTTTAAGCAGGATGTTTAGGAACTTAACGACATTTTTTTAAGCGATACTCGTTGCTTAACATTTCTTTAAGTCGAAAATCATTCTTGTATAAAATGTATAAGATATAAGTTTCTCTTTTTCTTTTTTTCCCCTCTTTATTAACAGGTTGGAAATTCATTTTCTTTTATTATTTGCCGCATTTACTCTATCACATTTAAAAAAGTTCATTTTGATTATTTTTTAATAAATTGAGCAAATAACTGGTATTATAATGAGATTAAATGAATTCTGTAAGACATAATTTCTAGCATCAGATAACTATTAAAGAACAAAATTCAATAGAATAGTTCACATCTCTATCTCTCAAGCAATTATTCAGGGATTTAAATATTTATTCATTAAAAATAGTTATATAAGTTTACACGTATATTATATATAATTATACTGTAATACAAGTTAAAATTATATAAACGAAAAGGAATTCTAATAATTCTTATCAATGATTCCGACACATAATTTTAAACAAACATTTCAGAAAATATATATTAATTAATTTTAATTCTTAATCTCATACAGGTTTCTTGTTATTGTCAAATAAGATATAAATTTATTTATAAATTAAGGAAAAATAAAATAGGTTAAAGAGGGAGAATTTTATTCCATCGTTCAATATTAATATTAAAAACAGAATTATTTTATGGAATTTATATAAAAAAAGATTTCGAAAATCAAAATTTGATTTCAGTAAATATTTTGAAAGAAGAAAGCAGTAAATCCAAAAAATGTCAAGTAGTGCTAATTAAAATAAATAATAACAAAGTTCTAAATGAATTTAAAATACAGAATTAAATATAATGCATGAAACTTGTCGAATGATTCTGCGAAGGACTTTGAATTGTCTGTATTTAGATCTAAATACACTAAACTGGAACGGTTGAAAATCTAATCACATAAAAAGTAAATGAATGTTGTCTGATGTTTAGCTTATAATTAACTTTTACTATTAGAACAGAATTTCATTTACTCTATCTGATATTACAGATTATTATATAATATGCTTTTTTTAACTTTTCTGTGTTTTCAAGGAATAGTTTAAAATTAATTGTTACATTCCATTTGAAAGAATATGTAATTTCATCAAAACCTTGATATTATAATTATGTAAATTCAATTATCTAGATCTTGCTACATTCAACGTAATTATTTTATTTCTTTTCTGGTTATTTAAACATAATGAATTGGGAAAATTATCTCACTCTCTCTTTGAATTCATGTCATCTTGTATTTATTAACTATCTAAAATAACATGGAAATTTGGAAGCTCATAATGTTTGATCCTCTCTTTTGCTCCTATAATAAAAGTAAATTTAACATTTCTGAGTTTCTATGTTATATATGTACGTATAATAGCAATGCGTAATCACCTGCTTTCGAGACTGAATATTCCCAATAGATGCTCTCAAAATAGGAATTTCTATATTTATTGAGCAAAGCTAGTGAACGGATAATCGGATTATTCCTTTCATCACTATTATTGATAGAAGAACACTTGTACAATTTCATAAAGTTTAAATATTTTGATCTGTAAATTATTTTTATATTACTATATGAGTCGATGTTTTTTCTGTTTAATTTGCTCAAATTTTGCAATACTGTTTGGTTATTTTGCAATATAAGGTAATATCAGCTTAAAGGTAAGATCATGCTATATTGAATCAAGTAAACCAATTTAAGACTTTTTTGTATGAAAGCATCTTTATAGCAACATTACAGGGTCTCTTGGAAGGCTTAGTTCAGTTCTAGTTTATAGGCTATGCGCCGGATTAATATGTTTCAACACTATATTCATTCAAAGAAGTTATAAGAGTTAAACACAAGGCATACAAACTCAGTGGAAGCGCCAATAAATACACTTAATGGGAAAAAAACGTAATATTGCTCAATTGAACCATCGGTAGATGAAAATTCATTCTGAAGTTACTACAATTTTTTGGTTGGAAGTGTGGATGGTTTTAAGTCGCATAGGTTATAAGTTGAGGAAAATATACGTGTAAGATCCACTAGATTGCCGTTCAAGTCATGTTTTAATACTTGTTATAAGAAATTTAACCCTTTTTTTTCATAATCAAATTTAACTTACAAAATTAATAAGAATATTCCAATCAAATATAATATGCATAACCACATTGAAAACATGTGAATCCATGAAATAATCTTTTATCTTTAACAGCAAAGCCCAACTAATGAGCGAATAATAATTTCTTATTTAAGCATCTTACCGGGTCTCCCTACACCCCCTAAAGGACCCAACGGTAAGAAACCTCTTCCAACAATCTCGTCCTCTTCCAACCTTCAGTGAGATACCACCGAGGATGTATGGCTATGAAAAAATTAGAAAAATGTAACTTTTTTTTTTTAAAAAAAAAAAATTTTTTTTTTTTTTTTTTAAACTTTTAATGTATAAGAAATTTAGTATTATTAAACGATTTCGGAATAAAGTCACGTTCTCTCCTATCAAAATCTCTATAGAAATTATACAGATTTCTTCTTCAAGTCCCTTTTAAAATAAACCCCTATTAAAATCTCATAAAAAAGTTTTGGAACATAAGTTATAGTTTAAAAGTAAAGTACATAACCTATCTTACAGAAGTTATAAGCTCATAAATCTGACACGTTTCTTCTATTAGCCCATAAAACTGTCTTGTTTTAACCTTGACAGGACCAATTTGACGTATCCATTCAATCAAGACTTTGGATGAGCCGAGTAATAAAGTGAAAAATCCTCTTTAATCCAATCAGAAACGTCCCGGCCTTCATTTTTTTTTTTATCGTCCGGGATAACAAGAACCTTGTGCCACTGTTCTATTGACAGAGGATCGATAAAATCACCTCCCCCACCGAAAAATCTCTCTGCTATATTTATTGCCTCATGTCTTCAATTGACTTATCCCAAACAAGATATGTCAAGTTTAAAAGCTTTTCGTTTTCTCACCGAAGCAGGGAAGAACCTGGGGACGATACTAATTTGGGTGATACGTTTCGACTTGTATGAAAATTTGAAGCGAATTCGATTTATTCAGTCGGAAGAGATAAGAAGTCAATTTTGATGGAAGGTGGAGGTAGACACTCATGCGCTTGTTTGTGAAATGACGCCATCTTGTTGTTAAGCTGGATCAATGGAACTGAAGAACAATGGCGCAAGTGCTGTTTCACTATTAGAACGGAGAAGAGATAATCTCCTTTTATTTTAGTAAAATGTTTGTCGTTCTACTTTCGCAAGGTGCCATTTTTTCTTTAATTTGACACACAAGTCTGCAATAATCTTGTCAAACTCAAAGGCTTACCCTAGAGCAAAATAAATGAAATTTTCATTTTTGTAAGCCACACATTTTTCATGTTCATGGAAAATTTGGTTGATTTCGCAGACAAAAAAAGATTAAAAAATTTAAGAATTAAGATAAAGTTTATGTTTTACTTTCATGGGAAGCAGATATACTCCGCATATCTTAACACTCCAATGATTACATTAGTTTAGCACTTGTTGATACTTGCGTGATTGCGATAGTCTATTAACTTCACACTCAGAAGCAACACGATGGCTTTAGGCCGCGACATGAACACTAGGCTACCGCAGCCACTTTGATGATTAATAAAATTTTATTGCATGCAGAAAAACATTCCAGAAAAGACCCGTTTCTCAAGCAGAAGTAACTATATTCCATAGAGTAATCGACAGGTCGTTAGTAGGTATGCGAAAAGGAATCGAGTAAGCTTGAGGAGAGCGGATTGAAAACAGTGGGGAATCGATGAATAAAGGAAGAAACGAATATAAAGACGTAATAAATAATATTTTGTTAGAAAGATCATTTTCTACCACAACGAACTAAAAAAGGGGAAAGAATGACAATGAAAATTATTCTATCTTTTTTACAGGATGCCAATTCTTGGTAATAAAATCTAAGCAACTCGCTTGTGAAAAATTATGTATCTCAAAATAAATCAATACAAATATTTCGCTACTTTCAGATATCCTTCCGTTATGACGTTTTAACTCTAATTTACATATTCTAACAGTGATTACAATAGGGCTTTGCTCTTAATGCTTCAACTTTGCTTGTTTTTTATGTGAATATCATATTTCTTCTACTTGGGTTAAAACTTGTTGGTTGCATTCAAAGCTGACCCTAATTTACGGTTAATATTTATGGTTCTCGTATGAGACTTATATACTGCTACATTAATAAGTGTGATTGTATTCACAATAGTAGATATTCCAAGCATTGAAATTAAATTTTCAAGTCATATAAAAAATGTTTGAAAAATTCAGGCTCATTAATACTCTCAAATTCTTGGTTTTAAAAATGGATTTTTTTGTGAATTTCTTAACTAGTTATTAATAATTATGTAAAATTGGAATTTTCAAAATTTGAACCAGAGTCTTTTTTGAAGTGTTCCTTTCATATCATTACATTAGGTAGGTGAAGTCTCTAAAGCATTATTTAGATTAAATAAATTCTGTTTATGTAAATGTCATATTAAAATCTTCCAATTTCTTCAGTGGAGTACAATTATATCACTTACTTCTTGGAATAATGTGATACGAATGTCAATTTAAAATTAAACGAATATTCTAAGTCTTTAAACTCAAAATGACTAAGCGTTATTTTGAAAAACTTCGGTTTTATGAAGACAGACATAAAAAAATCATTTTAAAAAATTATATTTACTATGACATACTTCATGAGAGTTTTTCTGGTGCCATATTAAAAATCTATTAAAATATTTAGAAAGAAATCTGTATATTGATCTAAAAGCACTTCGCACATGCATTAATAAACTTTATAAACTCTACAAAATTTTGTAAGTTTCAGGAGTTGAGATCACTTACAGAACTGTTGAATGATGAGTGCAATTCTCATGGTAAATTATGTACAATTTGTTTTTCAATTTTGGTTCAGTTCCAACATAGCTGTAAATGATCTACGCAATATGAAGATACGAAATTTTTAAAAGAATATAAGTATACTAAAAAAGGAAGAGTTAACTTAGACAGAAAATTAAAAATATAAAATATGTAGAACCTCAGAGGAATCTGTTTTAATCAACCCTTTAAAGGTCGTGATTGAGCTCAGCTCACATTCGAATAGCACATCATAATAAGCGCGGAAGAATTCAGCTGGTCAAATTGAAAAAAAAAAATGATTGCAATTAAGCCCTACTCGCAATCGAAATTTTTTCCTAATGCACTCTGACGAGTTTAGTTGATTCACTAATTTTATCCTGTGTTATTTGAACTATAAAAGATGCATAATCGCAAAGAGTTCAGTTAATTTGATGTAATACAAATGGTAGCATAAGTACATTGAAAATTTTGACACAACGAAGGAAATTGTTATCGATCTAATTATTGATCTTATTATTATTATCATTTTATGCATGTGTATACATATACGGGAGTTAGTTGCCAAACTGGCTCAAAAACAAGAGCTAGAGAATTCTGAAGATGAATAAGTTACAAAATGAATACATGAAATTCTATGTCTGACACACAAAAATATTTTTTTGCAAATACTGTTGATTTTTCTGTGAAGTTTAAAATTGCATGTATTTATTTTGATACTTTAATTTATTAATTTATAAAATAATATTTCTTCTTATTAATTATTAAATTGCTTAAAAGTATTCGTAATAAACGTTATCAACATTACGTTAAGTTACCATTAAAGCGACTATAGTCTATCGTTTAAAAGCGATCGAACTATCTGCGTCACCAAAAGAAGTGTGATATCCTCAGAAGCAGCTTGGCTAAAACGATTCCCACTTTTAGTGAGAACAATAAAGCGTGTAATAAGAGAACGAAAAATTGTTGATTCTCTTAAACGTCAAAGGGTTAATTGAAAAAAAAAAGAGATTCAATAAAAATATGTTTTTCCTCCGATTTTCCGCTAACAGGTCTTTGCCATATTGATAGACGAAAGAGCCTTTCCAGAACTGCTTCGTTAGACATACCTTAGTGACAGGGACTATGGGGATAATGTGAAGGATGATCTAATATACCATAATAGTATGTGGGGGTTATTTGGAACATCATCTAGTCCCACTGCCTGATCCATCTTTGCCGCGTTTAATATACTAAAGTATGCTTACAAAGATTTGATACGCAATGCCAAAATAGTTTGTAACAAGCGTAGCATATTTGTAGACGCAAGCTTAATAATAGTTTCAACTTTTGAGGTGTTTTTTTTTAGTTTATTCCTAATCTCCGATAAAATTAAACTTTCTTTAAAATAAATTAGAAATTATATTTGAAGAGTTTGTTTCCTCTCTTTAAATTGAGTTATTTGCTCAAATTCTTAGCGAAAATCTATATTCAAATGTTTATGAGTTTGTAGGAGGTGATGTTTAGCACAGGTCTATCCAATCCAAAAGTCTCTGCAGGCCGCATTAGAAATGCATTTTTTTTCCAGTGGGCCGAATTATATATATATATATATATATATATATATATTATGTTATATATATATATGCTATGTTATATATATATATATATATATATGCTATGTTATATATATATATAACATGAAGGAACAAGAGGTATTCTCTATGCATGGATATGATTTTGAAGACCTTTTTAACTCAATATATATTCAAGATTTAATTAAGGTTCTTGCAATTTTATACAATAAATATCATTTTAATCAAACAATATAACAGGAAAAATTCAATACTCTCATTAAACTTGTATTACAAGAGAATTTTATAGTTTTTGGTCAAAATCTCTATAAACAAATTCAGGGTCTCCCTCAGGGAGGTCCAGCTAGTAATTGTCTGGCCAATTTTTATTTACATTTTTATGAATTAAAACAGATTGACAATGATTCTTACTTTCTTTTTCGTTACATAGATGATCTAATTATTTTTGGTAAAACTGAGGATTTTAAACCAAATATATCTTTTTACCCTAATTATCTTAAACTATTAAAAACTAATCTTAATTCAAATACAGTAGAATTTTTAGATCTCGATTTGCAAATAGTTGACAATAGACTTATTAGTAATATTTTTGATAAAAGAGAGAGATTCGAATTCCATGTTATTAAAATACCATTTTGGAATAGTAATCTACACAGATCCATTTATAGGAATATTTTATTGGGATTTTTATTACTTAATAACAAATTAACCACACATAAAATAGACAATTTTAATTACATTAAAAAATTCTTCAACAACTGTTTGGATCATGATTATCCAATAAATTTCTTAAATACTTATATACATCACAAATATATTAAACATCTTTGCGAATCATGATCCAGTTTCAAATCCACCACACAACAATAGGTCCACAAAATCTGCTTGTTAGTGGTCTAGCCGTGAAGAATTTATTTATTTATTTATTTACATTTACACAGCTTACATTTTTACTCACTCTCTGGACCGTTATACTGCTTTACCATACAACTTTTTACCAACCAATTGTTTGCATCCTTTTACATTTTATTACCAATCAAACAATGATTTAAATCTTTTTTCAATTTATATGGTGATGATGTGCTATATTTTTTTCATTTTGAGTATGTGATATACATCTTGAAGCTTAAAGAAAATTCCATCTTACTACTCACATATTTGAATCTTCATTTCTTTGAATTTTGTAAGTAATTTTTATATTTTGATTTGTTGATAATTTTAGAATTATAGATTTTATTTTTGTAAATTTTATCGTTGAAATGTTTTGCATTTTTTTATCATTGAACTCTTTTGTAATTTGGATTTCGCAATTCAGCCTACCAGGTATTATAGATTTTATTTTTGTAGATTTTATCGCTGAATTTGTTTGCATCTTTTAATCATGAACTCTTTTGCAATTTGGATTTCCTAATTCAGCCTACCAAGTCGCAAAGGGGGAAGGTTGGTACCATTAAACTAGTTTAACCCCGCTTAATCGGTCCTCAGCCCGATATTGCTTTTTGACTCTCTGGGTTCCATATTTTCATTTATTTTTCTTTCATTGTTACATTTCTTTATGGTTTTTTGTCTTTTTAAATATTTTAAATTATTCTTTCATACATTTTCAGTATATATATATATATATATATATGTATATATATATATATATATATAT
>BMAW01064315.1:120306-214452 GCA_019974015.1 Nephila pilipes | reverse complement strand
TATATATATATATATATATATATATATATATATATATATATATATATATATATATATATCGTTAAAAATTATTACAACCCTTACCTCTCGAGTCGCGGGAACCGATTAATTGTCTCGAACTCCATTGCAGAAAATCAAAAACATTCTACAATAAATTAAGGAAGTAATATTTTATTGAATTAAATGTATTTTTACGAATTATGATATCAGAAAACTGTCTTGCAATTACAACATTATGCTGGTGCTATATTAAAACACCGAGAGCAGTCAATCTATCTGGAACCATGTACTTCTGTTTCAAAGAAATTAGGCTTCCTGCAGACGTAATGGCTGCTGCTATTTCGTGTGATCCCCAAGTCGCATTTCCTCCCTGCGTTTAGTAATGCACATTCGCGTTCTTCAGTATGTTTGCTAGTTGGGCATACATTGTGTATCATCCATTCACGCAAGACGGTCCAAGCTATTTTTAAAATATGCTGAACTTTGAACTTATCCATCACTTTTCTTGGGATCTTGTTCACCTAGAGGTCATGGTCGTGCGCGGTGTTGTATTTGTTGAGTTGTGAGCCCAAGCCTTGATGATATTTTCGACCCACGTGTAGTGTTGTTGATGCAAGTTAAATCTGGTCGATATCCGTAGTCTCCCGATTGACGTGGTATGGAAACTTCTAGAGGAAGTTGCAAGGTAGAGTGTCGTCTTCGTCACTAGATTGAGATTCAAAATTTCTAGATCTATCACTTAAAACCCTCTTATAGCTTCCAAATGTCCATTAATAAACAATCTATAAAAATCATCACTTTAAGCCGAATATCAAATCTACGACAAAGTATCTTGTTGATAGAGAGAAATGTCTTTATAAGAACAAGTTTGTAAGTAGCTCTACTGCAGGTATGTCCAACATAAAATACTTTATCAGCCGCTTTGTAAACACATTTTATTTTTTCGGGCAGCGTTATATATGCATGCATGTGTGTGTGTATGTGTGTGTGTGCGGTGATGAATACGGTGCCGATTCAAATTCTCACGTTAAAATCTACTACAATTTTCTCCATTAGAACCGTGGGATGTAACTAATCCTCCTGAACCTCATTAGAGAATTCAAGAACATTTTGCAATAAATTAAGAGAAATTGCATTTTATTGAATCAAATATATTTACACAAAATAAAATTTAAAAACTGTCTTGAAGTTACAACATAACGCTGGCGCGAAATTATTAGCGATCAAAAGACTCTGAATGGCAGCTGCTATTTCGCACGTTCCGTGTGTGGCATTTCCTCCCTACTTCTAGTAATGCTAACCCACACTCTTCAGTAAATTTGCTGGTTAGATATATATTGTGTATCACCCAATCTAACAGATGGCTCGTGCGCTTTTTAAAACGAACTTTGTAATTGTTTCAGAACAAGATTAAAGAAAAATTGCGATAAACGTTGAGTCAGGTAGTGCGATATTCACATGGTAGTAGGGTATGATATGAATCATTTATGGTGGAAGGTTCTTTCGTACTCTTACGTACAATAAAAGTTTAAATCCTTAAGCAGATGACCCAGTTCCGCAGACTGCAGGGCGGACTGGGTCATCTGCATCCAGTTCCGCAGACTGCTACCTGGGGGGGCCACATGTAGCCCGAGGGCTGGCCAGGCATGCTCTAACGCACATACTGTGTATTGTAAACGCTTAAAAATATGCAAACTGCAAAAAAAAAAAATTAGCAACTAAGCAGTGAAGATTGCATAAGAAATCTATTATGAGCAGCTGAGTGATCGAGTGATGAAGAAGTTTAATGGCGCAAGTACCAGATACGCCTACGGTGTGCCAAACAATGTATAACTGTGACCTAGATATTCGATAAAGTGAGAAAATAATTGATTGGCAAGATGGAGGACGATCGAAAACATAGAGGGAATGCTAGGGTATCCCGGAGGCGTATCACCCGTCTTTACCAAAGACAATAAAAGAATGGGGAGGAAGATCACTATGGTGCATCGGGTGAGTGAGGCCCAAACTAACCTAAAGGAAGTAAGCTTTTAAAGGCTACTGTGTACAGGAAGAAAAATGAATGAGTGAAACATGAATAGGTGACATAATTAAATATTCTGCCATCTACAAGGTAGCGAATTTAGAATATAATATTAACATAAGAACCTTCTCTGCAGATAAAAATATTCTTTATTTGGAGCATATACTTCAAGTACTTTGACAAAATTCGGAGATTATTCTTTTCCTTCTGCATCCAGCCACTTTTTTTAAATGTGAGAGGTCTTATGTAACCGAATAATCCACAAATATAAAGGAAGCGGGCAAAAATTCAAAGTAAAGAAATATAATAAGTAATAATTTTTTAAATAAATAATATTTTTAAAAAATTAAAGTAAACAAAAAAAGTTACGATTATTCATAAGAATAAGGATGGTGAAATACATATCACTTCCTTTATTTTGAATTTTGTTTGATTATTAAATAAATATTAAGTTTACTAAAATAAAAAAAAACTATATATATATATATATATATATATATATATATATATATATATTATAAAGTGTAGAGTAATAGTATAATAAAAAAGCTTTTACAACTTATCTGTCATGTGATATAACCTGACAACCTGACACATGTTTAGACTCATAAACCAATATCACATTCAATGCATTGATAGCGGGATTCAGGGTGAATTTATTTCCTTGAACAAGAAACACAATTTCTCGATGCATTACCTAAAGACGTTGTTGATACCATGTCCGGAAAGTTTATAGCTGTAAATCGCAAAGGACAGTCCCTTTACAACTTCTGTCGTTTGGTGGATCATGATGCAGTAACATGGACACTCTCAATTATGCGTTCCAAAACATTCTGATAGTTCCAGAAACATTCACCCTTTCCCATTCTTCTCTGCCTCCCTCCCGCCCTCTTATTTGGAATAAGCAAATCCTTCGCAAATATTGTCTAGGCCATTTTATTACATTCCAAATTCGTGGGAGTAGTTTTATTGGTAGTGGCGTAATTCAAAGGATCGTACATCCGACAGGCGGCGTATATATACGGCCGGGAGAATTAACGCATCGGCATAGCGAGGCGAGAATTCGCTTATACGATAAACGAGTTCATGTCACACAATGTGATTGTTATTGACGTCATTCTGAGAAGCAATACAAGGTCTATTTTTGGCGACGGGCAGTGTAAATTTGAACTTCGTTCAAGCGAGGACAATACTCTAGCTGGTTCCTCTCTCTGTAAACTTCAACACCACGCCAACGGGAAGACTTGGGACATCTACCAAATTTAATGTGCATCAGCCCAACTACTCGGCGAGTCTTCAGTGGCATCAAGACTTGAGCCCACGACTCGACGAAACAACGCCAGTTGCGAGTTTCGGTCATGACCACTAGGCCAAAACCGCCCTCATTTCACCTCAAGGGGTAACAGCATTTTTTTTTTTCAATCTAAAATCAGTTTTAATTTCCAATAAATAGGTAATGAAACTCAGATTTGTAATAATAATTATTATTATTAATCTAATTGATTTATGAATTTGGAAATTTTTATATTTCTATGTCTCTAGTTAGGAAGAAACACACCTATAACAGTTCAATGTGACAATCTTATGAAATCGATACATTATTCCGTGATTTCCATGAATGATATAGTAAAATCGTCGAATATCACATGGTGTGGATAAATTCATACCATAATATTATGTGTTTTAAGCTACATCAGAGGCCTCTTTTTCAATAAGAATTTGAGGCGCAACTTATTTTTTAAAGTAGTGATTTTTAATAATAATTTTAAATAGTTAGAATTTGAGAATCATGTGAATAGCTAAGTTATATATCAATACTGCATATTAGAATCGTGAGAATATATTTTTTCTTTTATAACTTTTGAAAATTTCATCTCATATAGGTAATAATTAGCATCATTTTTAATGGCAGAAAGAGAACTAAATTGTAATATTAGAAAGCATTGCTATAATCTGTTATTTTACAACAGACGCTTCATGGTCACATATGGGGCGGCGCGGGGGGGGCAGCAGTTGTGGAGAAAGTTGTGGAGGAAGAACCTTCTTCTCCCCACCCCACCCCCTTTGTTTTATTTTCATAAATAGACTTCCAATGAAAACATTTTTTTGTTTTCCACGTTTTTGGTTGGGCTTTTTTTTTTTTTTTTTTTCAAAATCTGAATCATTAAGATATTTGTTTGAAATCTGTATTATATTTTATATATATTGTTAACATGTAATTAAGAACTTTTAATTTTCTTACACCTATATATAAAGGAACTAAGCAACTCATTGGAACTTTTTAAATTAAATAAATTTGTATACCTATATGTATTATATAAATATTTTGTAAGCATATGTCTTAATAATTTATATACTTTTATTTTTTAAAAAATATATCATTTTGAAAAAAGGAAACACGTTATTTATAGATATATGAACAGTTGAATTAGACTTTATATTTAACACAAAGCACTCCAAACACGCAAAAGAATTCAAACATCAATTGAAGTGTTGAAAATATATGCGGTGGCGATGTTAAATTCCTCGCTACCAAGGTAACCGATGGAGGAGAAACGAAAATGAGTGACCTTGAAACGCCTATTCTAAGTAACAGACTATAGTGTTAGGTTCGATCAATTTAATTAACGCAGTTAATTATAATTTCTATAAAAAAATTTCCACTAAATCCGGTCTTGTTTAACATAATCCGTAGGCAGAAATTGGTTTTAAATAGCTTAGTTATGTTTCCAATTTCATTCGAATCGGATTATTGGTTCCAGAGATGTAGGGGGAAATACGTTAAATGATTATGTACTCTATAACTGCCAACAAGCGATTCAGAATTTTTTCTATTTCTTAATATTATGTGATGATTAGACTGGTAATTAAGGTTAATAAATTGATATACAGCCCCTAAAAACTCAAAATCTGACATTTAAGCTAAATTTCAGATGGGAAATGAGATATGTGAGAAAAAAAATACGATAATGGAAAATTATTTAATGGAAGTTAATTAAATATTTTAATTAATCTAATTAATTAACACTTTGACAATACAGTTGAATTATCTTTGGGTCGTTAGCATTGATGCTAATTTTGTCCAGATGCAATGAGAATTGTAAATGTTATTAATGAAGATCCATTCTTTAACATCTGTACTATAGACACAAAGAATGTTTACTTATGCAACTATTTTATTTAATTTAGAGCTTATTAAGCACAAATAGATTTTAAACTGTTTCGTTCGTTACAGGATTATCAAATATTTTAAATAATTCATAACAATGAACTTTAACACCTAACACATAATTCATTCCATTATTTCGACTTCACACCGAAGCGAGCCAGAGAACAATCCAAACAATTCCCTTCCACTCAGCAAAGATACTGAAACGATCATTTTAAAACAGACAAATATGTTTCCATCTCTCCAATATGAATGAATGAGGGTTAATTTGACTAAGAATCGGGCATGAATATTAAAGGGCGATACTAGAGAATTGCCCGAGTGTAAAATCGCAACACCTCAGATATTCAGCTCGGCTTTTAAATCCTTCAAATCTAAATGGATATAAATGGGCAGTGCACGCAGAACTGAACAAAAGCTGTTTGATTCAATTAGGAGACGAAACAGGCAATCTGATCTTTACGCTGACTGATTCTTTGCGATTTGAGATTCGGAAGGGATTGAGAATAATTCATTAATTTTCTAATATTCTCCCTCTGTTGCAGTTGAGTTCGGTGTCGCCACTTACCATATCCGATGAAAGTGATCCGTTCAAGCGGAAAGCTGATTTGTAATAAGAAGACAAAGACTTGGAGAGGGGGGATACAATGAATGATTAGTTGGGTATCAGCAATCGATACTGGTTATGAATTAGTTAGCGGAGAATTATAAAATCCATTAAGGTTAGGCTTTAAGTAAGGTTATTGGAAGAAGTACATTCATTTCTATGTTTTTATCATATTTTCATCAATTCTTTTTGTTTAAAATTACATATATATACTTTGGTAAAATGTATCCGGGGTTTGCTTTAACAAAAGATAATTTTGTATGCTCTGATAGTTTTCTTTAAATAAAATAAAATTGAAATTATTACAGAATTAAATTGATTTAGTGTTGAATAAAGTAATAATTATTGAATATAACGATATAAAAATGAGACTTGCTAATTACATATGCACCAGTAGTCACAATGTTTAGTCAATTCTTTTCTCTAATTCAATTTGCAAATAAGCTGTAGTCTATGAGAGATAGATAATAATAATTGATCAGAACCGAACCTTAGATTTCTTAGATAGTTCTTCCTCAGGTAGCATAGATTCATGATGAGGATATATTTACCATGATGTATTATAAATTATTCAACAGTCTCCCTTTTGTTTCGTGTCGATTTAAATTAAAGAGACAATATTTTATAATTCAATATGTGCTTATTGTGGTGATCATTCATAAATAAAACATTAAACGAAAGATTAAAAAGGACATTATCATGCACAATATGACACAAAATATTTAAAACGGGTTTAATTTTTAAAAAAATATTGCATCCTTAGCTTTCTGCTATTTGTTCATTTAAAAGTGTAGTTAGAGATGTGATGAAGGATTTTCTTATGAAACACTTTTTAACCAATCGATACTTAACTAGCCCCAAGGCATTTAAATATTTCGCTTCTTTGAGCACTAGTACAATTTATAAAAGTAAATATTTTATGAAATATATTAGTGGACCAAAATTCTCTATGGTTCTACCAAATCATAAGAGATAATTCACATCTGTTTACATCCTGTATTGTTCGCTCTCATTATCATTTTATATATTTCCTATGAAAACACTCTTCAAATATGTTGCAATAATGTGCAGATTCTTCACATAATAAGTATTTCATACATAATAAAATACATGATAAATTACTTTCTTAAAGATATTTTATACAAAATTATTTTACAAAATTCTTTCCACAATGGCAAAACAAATTTAGACTATACAAACCAAGTAGATATAAAATGAGAATCTTTAAAAATATTTACTAGTAGATATATTACAAAAATTTAAAATATAAAAACCACAAAAAATACTTCCATTTCTAACTTCGAATTTATTTCATGCTTTCTGAGAGTGACATATATAACTCCATCTGCAATACAATCTTGAATAAAATCTCAGGATTATATAGCCTCGAAGCATATCACAATCAATCCAGTACCCCACACTGCGAATGTATATCCACAGCTTTATGTGACAGCTTTGTGCTTTTTATTTTTTTATTTCTTGCTTCAAAGGTTTTATAAAATCTCAAAGTGTAAAATAAACCTCCCTCTCCCCCCTCGAAAAAAAGATTCAAAGCAAGCCTCAGAGCAAATTCTAGAGGCAAAATAACAACGTCCTTGCTACATTTACCGCATTTTATGAGAACTCCCCCTGGACAAACAGCTCCCTGACACGAAAACAACATGCCAGAGATAAAACATGATTGATGTCCTGCGTAAAACACACGTGAAGAATAAAAGGAAACCCGTTCTGGAGTGTCCTGACACCGTATAGCCCCTTGGAGTATTTCCGAACCTTCGTTAAATCCAAACACATGCTGTGGTATCCGAAAAATTAGGGTAGAAGCATAAATTATAGCCTCTCCTATGCCACTTGCAAAAGCGCAATAATTAACTGCGCATAGGTAAGAGCACTCTTAGAATTTCCGTAATTAATGTCAGCGATGTGACGGTCATTGGTTTAACGGACATTTGTTTAATCTTGTCTACACCACGATAACGCATGTCTTCCTGTGATTAATTTATTCCGTCGTTATGGCAGATATTAGTCAGACTACATACAGCCGAGATGTGGGGCTGAAATTCTAGTAAAAAAAATATAGTAATCTTGTTTAGGGTATATGTTAATCAAATGAAGGATTACAGGAAATCTAGGCATTTCTAAAAATTTAGGAAGATATTCTTCCTTTATTGATTTATTTATTTAATGTAATGCATAACAACAACGGCTATTATGATTTTGAATATATTCTTTTAATTTCATAGATATCAAATAGTTTCATCATCTCCAAGAGCGTTTGCACATTTGTTTACTGGCTATTGTGTTGTCCAATAGCTCTCTGAAAGTGATATTGCACTATGCGTCTATATTGAACACATTCCATAGCTTAATTCTATGGAAAGTGTATTTTCAGCAAGTCAAATGAATATGTGACAAACCTTTTAAACAGTTACAGTTACTACACACTGCAATATCATGTAAATTTAATTTGTGTAAAAATCCTGAGGTTATGATCATTTTGATGATGATTCGAGAGCGCAATATATTTTTACATTTGCTTTTTACTCAATCTATGTTATACATTATGACAGGGATATTCCCTAAGATTTTGAAATATTTGTTTGGAAAAAAGTTCCATTGGTTCTTTATAAGGTTTCTGAAAATAATACTATCGATGTCTATTGGGGCAATTCAGCCGATGCAAACATTAGATTACATTACCGATCTTGCCAGATTGTCCTCCTGTTCATTCTAAAAGGTTTCTGGTTATCCCGCAATCCAAAACAGATATTCTCCTCTTTTATAGGTAACTGTACTTAATACCTTACAGACTCTCTTTCTGAGAGCTTTTAAGGTAACAACAATTTTGGATTTGATTGGCTGTTTATTAAGGGGACCGGCAAGTGAAATTCGACCAAAAGTTCTAGTTTTTACTTTTTTATAATCATTTAGTAGTTGAATGTTTATTTTTTCAACAATGTTATCCACTTGTTTATCAAAAAAAAAAAAAAAAAAAAAAGAAAAAAAAGAAAAGAAAAACAGAAGTGTTGGATTTTTTTTTTTTTTTCATTCTACCATAGAACACTTTGCAAACTCTTGACCATTTAAAGAGATGACAATTGTAAACAAATTTCTCTTACAACGCGGCACCCCTAATTTCATGTTTTGCATATATTATAAACTCTGTTTAACATATATAATGGTCTTACAATTGAGAACATCACAACAATAAAGTTAATTACTATTGTTTTTTTTAACTTATTAGTTGTGCACATTGTTCTTTACTTGGTTGTTAAATATTGAGAATAAAAGACTTTGTTGCTCCAAATCCCATAAAAACTATCAACCATTTATAAATATTTTTCGTGTGTCTTGTCTTAAATACATATATTACACTATAATTTCTTTAGGAAGTAGTATTTTACTGATATAAAAGAGTTGGTCTACTTATTTAGAATACTCCGAAGTAAAGATTATATTTAAAAAACGTAAAACTGTTGGGGAAAGTTAACAATCGATGATATTGAAACTTTTTGAATCAAATGATAATGTTAGAACTGAAACTGTTATATAAAGCGATTCCTTCCATCATTATAATGGATATGATGAAAAAACTGATTATGGATACGAAATTATATCACTACTTTTTTTATGTATGTTTTGGATTAATTTGTTGCTTGTAGAAATTGCAATGTGAGCATATCTGTGGCTAATATATAACTTATAAGGCTAATAGACCTTGTATTAGAAATACAGATTTTTCGGAAATGTTGGATCACTTTGAAAAAGCATCAAGTTGTTTAGGTTGAATATTATTCTTTATTATCAAGTAAAGAAAATCCAATTCATAGACTATCCAGTTGACTAATCTAAAAGAAGGTGTAGATTTCCTCATGCCCAAGCAAAAGGCGAAACGTATAACCACACCAAGCATACGCTCATCTCTCCACTAATAATGGAAGTTATCAAGCCTATATTTAGAGATATGGAAAATCTAGAGCTGATAAGAAAATACCTTTATAGAAAAACACAGAATCATAATGATTGTGTGAACATCGAAAACTTTAAAATTTATTGTTTTTGACTCTGTTTCTTGCTTTAATGTAGGAAATATAACAAGGTGCCATACTTTATGTATGCAAGGTTAAAATTCATTCTGGTCATCACTGTGGGAAAAGTACGGAGGAATTAGACAAATAACTCATCGAACGGAAACTATTCAAATAAAAAAAATGCCACAAAAAATTTAAAAGCTAAAAGGAAACATAAAGATTCTTATGAGACTGAAGGTGATAGTCCTAAATACAAAGTAGGATTTTATTAAACTTCTTAGTCAGCAATAAAAGTATCAATGAAATCTTAAAATACAAATTTCTCAAAAGATGATTTTTTCAGATTTATGTTTCTTTTTCTGAAAATCTATGAAACTGATGAATTTACTGTTTATTGACATTCATATTATGTAATAATACTTACTTTAATTCTGCGTTTTATTGATTTTTTGATAATTATTTATTTTAGGTAGTAAAATTGTTCTAAAAAACCTGAAATAAGATTGATTATAAATAAATAAGTAAAAGTATTTTTTTTATTTAGAAAGAAAATGGTGCATTAAAGTATATAAAACATGTTATTTTTACTTCTATGAGATTTTTTTTTAGTCTATCTTGCACCATTTCTGAGAAAAAGGTGCATAAAGTTGGTCAATTAAACATGGCAGAGATAGGGCTTTCGCAGTCCCCTTAATGTTATACACAAAGAAGTACAGGAAGGTATCGAGCGAAAAGCCTTGAAATTTTAAGTCACGATAAAGTGACAAAGATAAAACTTGAATTAGCATCCCAAGATCCAAATTTCCATACTATGCTTAGTAAGGACTAGGAGCCTTAACAGACTGAGGTGAATCAGCCCCACCACATGATGAATCTTTATTAAACCCACGACTCGACTAAGACAACGCTGGCCACGATTTCTCAGCCATTTCTCGGCTACCATGTCCACCATCAGTTTTTAAAGCCAAAAATAATGTAGGATTAGAATTAAATACATCTGAAGTCCTTTCAAGTTTTATTCTATTATACTTTTTGCATAAATTGTTCGAAAATTTTTACCAAATGTCCAATATTTGAATTTTTTTTATGAAAATTATATTCTAAATGTAATATATTAATACAATATTTTATGCAGCTTTAGAAATAATTTATAAATGTCAGAATCAATATGCAAATACGTCATATGAGTTTAAAGGCTATATATATATATATATATATATATATATATATATAAATTCTTTTTGAAATAAATGTTTAATTAGGATAATTAGTTTAAAAGATAATAAATAAATAAAGTTAATTAATAATGTTCAAGGGCGTAAGCAAATCAGTTATAATTTTGGCATTTTTATTTATTTTTTCAAAAAATCAATTTGTATAAGGTAAGAATTATTTCCTAACTATACGCTTCATTCAAAAGGAAAAGAATATGTGGCAATATGGCACTGACAAATAGACCTTTAGGGAACTTTTTTGATAGTCTGAATTCGTAAACGCACATTCTGTTGTGACATGTATAACGTCTGCATACATACAAAAGGAAGTTTAAAAAATGATTTTAATTAATATATGCTCACTATAAAATTCAAATTTGATTATGTGCTATTGTAGGCCGACGATCATAGTCAAGAATCATAATTTCAAGCCCTCTCATTCCCCAATATAATCATGTGGTTTGATACAAATACTATATATTATATAGATTTTAACTCCAAGCAGCAGCCGCAGTAACTGAGTTGTAATGTTTGCGAGCTCATGGCGTTGGATGGTGCTGAATTTAGGAGAAAGAAATACATCCTCAAGTGTCGTACTCGTCATTTGAACGAAATTCAAAATTACGAGGCCAATCGACAATAGCCCTGATGTTGCTTCCAAGTGCTACATCAATAAACAATATAAAGGAAACGGCTTTAAACTTATTACGTGGAAAGATAAGGCAGTTAAGGGAATGTGGTTACTGTGTAGCTCTTGATAATGAATAATGGCAAGATGTCCATTGCTAATAGTTGTTGTTTTGTTCTAAAACGGTATTAGTTCAAACTAACCTATCCATCAACAAGTCAATTTTTGTAATAAAAACAAAATGGGTGTCTTCTGGACATACAATTTAATGTTATTGGTGGAGTTTAATTTATCAAAATTTTATTAATGAAGTTTTATAAACATTGCATTAATTAATAGGTAGAGTTTTATAAACATTTATTAACTAAAACCACATTTTCATTTTAATGCAATCAATTTGAAAATATTTTTTCGTGAAATCAAAAGCTCCCCTTTTTTGGAAGGCTTTGATTTCACAGTATGAATTGTAATTGATAAAAAATATTTTTAGCACTCATTTGCGGATATTTAAACACATTTTGCAAATCCACACTTTACATCTTTTGAATTGGCTTCCAACGTTTCCAAAGATGTTACTGAAGAAATTATTTCAGCCTCTGATACTCAGTATAATTTCGATGATAATTTACATTCAGTCATATAAAGTTATCGCGATTAAGCCAGCTATTGATAATACTGGACTACCTTAGTGTGATAAATAAGTTTCAAAAGTACTATGAAAAGTCGAAACAAATATATGGGATGATATTAAGCTACATTTCTATGGTAAATAAGCACCAAAACAAAAGTTTAGTTTATGATTACTAATAACGGAAATTATCATTTTATATTACGAAGGGATAACTAGATTTGTTGTAACGTTTACTTTAAATTACTTTCAGATTAATAAAAAAAATAAAACAGTTGTGAGTGAAAAAAAAGATTAAACTTAATGAAAAAATCAACTGTTGCATAGAAAATTGAGAGTTACTTCTTAATTGTGCTGAATATTATGTTATTGCTGGGAATATTACTGGAATGAATTGTTAAACGGAGTTAATTAAATAAAGATCTTTAAAAACTTTACCGTATTTAAAAAAACTCTATTATAAAAGTGTATGAAATACTGCAATGGAAAGGAAACTTAAAATACTAAAGTTTTATTAAAAACTATAAGTTATATAAAAGTGTAAATGAATTTTTCATAATTTACCTTCGGTTGCATCTAACTTATAGTTAATTTTAATAATTTATTTCCTTAAATTTTGCCTATTTTTAGCAATTTTCTCCTTTTCTTTTTAAAAATATGCATATTTTAGCTGTTTCGGTGTCAAATGTATTTTTTTCAAAAAAAATAAGTTTAATTGAATTTTTACTCTATTATATGTTAAATCTCGCTCAAATTATAGATTAATTTCATATCCAATGAAGAAAAAAATGCTTAGTTTTTTATTTGCTTTTAATTAAAAATAATTCATTAAGCGAATGCATTTCGAAGCATTAAAAAATAATGCACAACTGAATATCACTTAAAAGTACTATTTGTACAGCGATATTTAAATTAACAAATAATAATTGAAAGATAATTAATTACGTTGAAAGATGTGCGAATTAATATCTTCAAGACTTTTAATTAGAACTTTAGAAATTAAAAAAGAATATCTTACTAAATAATTCCAGAGCAATGTTAATCCAAGCGATGATACTCGTCTGAAAGAAAAATAATAAGTAATTAGAAGACATGTCATTAGAACAACAAAAATAAATCTTAGAGAAAACTGTTAAAAACCTTTTGAATATTTTTTTAAGAAAAAAGAAAAAGAGCACTAAAGAAGTTATACTACATTTAAAAGGATTATTTAAAAACAGTTTGCCTTTTACATTTTATGTAGTTATGACACGAAACCAAATAAAATATTGAAAAAAATAAGTTTTGAATTATTTAAAAAAGTTTTTTTTTTTGTATTTGTTAAATATCATACATTGAATCATAATTTTTTTGCAAAACTATCTATGGAGTTATCCCTAGAGAGCTGCCGAACTTTTATTTTAGTTAAAATAAATATATTACTTTTTCCGAAAAATAGACGGTGTGCGTGCGTGTCTTAAGAATAATAAGGATTTTTATTACAATACAGCCAAAGCGTTTAGAAAATTTCTTAGTTTGGTGGAAACAAAAAACAACATAGCTCTGCAGGAGTGTAGCTTTTTCTCCAATAAAATAAAACAATTTATGTACTTGTGTACTTTTATCATTTTATGTGTATACGTATTCATATATATATGTGTGTGTGTGCGCGTGTGCATGTGTGTGTGTATGTTTAACAATTATTTTGGTCAAACAGTAAGTCAATAGTAAATAAACGAGTGCTTATCGTAACTTTTTCAAAGCTCTCCTTCGCACCAAAAAAAGTTATTAACAGGCGAACCAAATACTTTATGATGAAATTTTAAATTCCTCATAATTTTTTGTCATATTTTAATAAATTCATTAATGCAGTCACTTATACCAATACTAAATAATAATGACTTTCAGACTATTGCATTATAAAATATTCAGGTATATTTGTTAAAAATAATGATTTCTTAAAACTTACATTACTTCTTTTCTAAAATTAATTACTCCTGACTTAATTCTCTTTTTTTAGACATGCAAATCTGAGAATGAATTTTTCTTACAAATAAATAAGCTAAAGAGTTAATTTGATCAAATATTTAAACGAGTTAGAAACTTCCTCTATCTCTTTCTTTTTTTATTCACTAAGAACGAGAGATTTATTCACTAAAATGAAGTACCTACATTTTCAATTAATATATATATAATTAATTATTTCATTTATCATTATTTTATATAATCCTTATATTCTTTTTTTTTTTCTCTTCCTTGAAGAAAAAAGTAATTCAGTAATTTCAACAATAAACTCTTAATAATTATTATGATAGTTTCTGATAAATCAGCGTTCACAGTACATTTTTCAATCTCCTTTACCGAATTTTTACATTAATACAGCATGACATTTGGAAATCCGACCGAGATTCATATTTTCAACGTTCAATATTCTTTAACACTAACACCTTTGTATTCAAAGTACCATAAATAGCAAAGAAAATTAAATTTGTCGCATATTGAGAAATTTAATTCGGAAAGTTCTACAAAAACATTTTGGCTGTAAACAACATTTATGGCCTGATATTTCGATTCAGATGTGATCTATTACAGTAGAATTGCACTTTAATTTTAGTCTTTTATTCTTACAGAAAATAGAATTTTTCTTTAATAATAACAAAACATTCAAATAAACGATATAAAGAACAAGTAACATTGCAGTACATTTCTGATTTTATCACTACATTAAGTTTTCACTTATTATTTTCCTCATTATCTTATTTGACTAATTTGTCAGAAACATGTTGGTTTTGAGAAAAATGTGCTTTTTTTCCCTCTACATTTCGTAATTCCTGGCAAAATTATAAATATTCATGTGTTAATTTAAGGAAAAATGATCATAAATCACCTTTCTCCATGCAGATTGTTATGAAATTTTCTTGTACTTACAATTTTAAAATAATTATAATCGTGTTAGGTCTCTCTTTTACAGAAAGGGATGTTTGCGAGAAAGTTGCAAAATAATTGTTAAGGAATTGCAATAATTTAGTAATTTAGATGTTTTCTACACAATCACAAGAGTTGTTCAAAAAGTACTTGTTTTTGACGACATAAGGCATTGCTAATGCAAGGTGTTGTCCCCAATATGTACTATCCTGTATTAATAAATTGGTAGTGATTTGTTACCAAATCAAAATTCGACTGCTGCAGCTTCATTTAGTGTTGAGTTGTCTCGATCTATAACACCACGATTCATCAGTATTTACCAAAATCTTAACAGCATTCAAAACAGAGAGTCAATTGTGGTGAATCATCCCCACAGAAAAAAGATCCGATAGACGATACTGCATGGAGTTACCTCTTTTCCATTTGCATTTCATAAAGCCCCTTTTCCCATTCCTAACACGGGTCTTTGAATCATCCTTGTATTTTTATTTCCTTTTTGATATTTTGGTGGAAAATAATATGGAACAAAAACTTGACATAAATTTAAATAAACTGCTGTTTGTAGAAAATGCAACACCATGAAGGAATCATCAGAATCAAATGAAATTCGCAGCAAATGTCAATTATAGGATATTATGCAAATTAATAAAGTTTCAGAGCCATCGCGCGTGCGCGGCGCGCGCAGCGCCCTCTGAATTGATGCTGAAAGCGTATAAATAAAGTGCTGTAGCGGGACGTTGAAAAAAGTCTATGATTATTTGTTAGTGGCAAACGTTTAGTGAGACCTGAGTATGCCTCCACGACGGAAGAATAAGAAATTCAAGCAACTTACGGAGTTTGAACGAGGGAGGATAATCGGCCTTCGAGAAGGAGGATTTTCCTATCGCGCAATAGCAGCTCGTATGCAGCGGAACAGTTCCACAGTGATGCGAGTTTGGAAGCAGTGGACCGACGAGCACCGAACAACTCGAAAAACAGGCACTGGACGACAGAAGGTGACGTCAGAGCGCGATGATCGTCACCTGCTCCGCATGGCGGTGAATGATCGCACAGCTTCCTCCAGGCAGCTGGCAGCACGTTGGTCTACTGCTACAGGTGTACAATTGTCGGCTTCGTCAATTCGTCGTCGTCTGCTGCGCCGTGGATTGCGTGCAAGGGTGCCTTTATACAGGATTCCCCTCACGGCGAATCATCGACGGCTGCGTCGGCAGTGGGCTCTTGAGCACAGAGACAGGCGAGCTGATTGGCACCAAGTTGTCTTTTCAGATGAATCACGCTTCAATTTGTGGACCCATGATGGCCGTGTTCGTGTTAGACGTTATGCCGGTCAACGCTGCCTTCCTGAGTGTATTATTGAACGACATAGTGGTCGAACACCCGGAGTTATGGTCTGGGGTGCGATTTCGTATCATGGACGATCCAATTTGATACGAATTGAGGGTAATCTCAATAGCAACAGGTACGTCCGTGAAGTGCTACAGCCCGAAGTCGTTCCTTTCCTTCAAGGCATCCCTGGAGCTATCTTTCAGCAGGATAATGCACGCCCACATGTTGCGCGGACTGTTCGAGACTTCTGTTCAGCACAACGCATGCAACTTCTTCCTTGGCCTGCTTATTCACCGGATATGTCGCCTATTGAGCACGTGTGGGATATGGTTGGTCGGCGTCTCGCTCGTGATCCGCGTCCTGCAGTTTCCAAAGACAAACTTTGGTTGCGCATACAAGCGATATGGAATTCTCTTCCTCAAGCAGATATTCAACATCTGTTTGACTCCATGCCACGTCGTATAGCAGCACTTATTGCAGCGCATGGTGGCTGCACCAAATACTGATTTCGGACGCTTAATTTGTTTCTTTTGTTTTGAAAATTTCATCATTTATTTGTATCAGTACAAGTCGTTTCTGCATTAAATTTCATTTGATTCTGATGATTCTTTCATGGTGTTGCATTTTCTACAAACAGCAGTATAATTGTTGAGCACTTAAATAAATATAAGCTGTTTGGAAACCAAGCATTAGCCATTTACATATTTATAAAAATGTGGTTGAAAACAATTAGATTAGAAACATATGTAATCAATTTATGAGCTGAAAATAGGGAAAAAAATCAACGCTTTACTAAAGGCGAAGGTTATAATTGCAACCGTCGTCTAATACAGCTAATCAGCAGATCAAGATATATCTAAAGGTCAAAGAAAAACTAACATAATTTACAGGCCTTATTTATCTACTATGACTGTCATAGACTAATGGTTGAGCTTTGCTTTCGTCGAGTCTTGGGCTCGAGTCAAGATGCCACTAAAGATCCATCGTATAGTGAGGTTGAGGCACGTTAAATCTGTCGAGGCTCAAAGTCCTTGCGATAGATTGGTGCGGAAATATGGAAAGGATGTACCAGTTTAATTAGTAATGTTAAAAATTTCGAGATATTTTACCGATAGCCCTCACGTTACTTCTATGTGACCATAATAAGCAATAAATCATAATTTTCAAATATTATGGATATAAAAGAAAAAAAAAACTACAAAAAAAGTTTCTAAAAAGGGGAAAAAATAGTTCATCCTGTGTTTAATTAATTTATGTTGAATGGTTTGCCTTTCTGTGCATTCTACCTAGCGTAAAATCAAAAATTATTCGCAATTATGGTTTTATTACGTCTTTAAAATAACGATATGATCAGAAATGTTTAAAAAATCTATAATTATACGATTTTAGTGTAAATGATTAAGAAAACTTCTACAAAAAAGCTATTCTTATATGTTGCGTTTCATATAACGATTCTCGCTTTATCTTCCCCGGCGGCTTAAAATAGATTAAAAACCGGCATCAATCAGGCTAACTTAGGGGGAAATTGAGAAAATAACATGGCATTTTCAAATATTTTATTGATTCTCTATTCAATTTGATGCAACTTATCAATTATTTTTATTATTTCATTAATTTTATTTCCGCAAAGTATTATATATTTCAAAGAAACTGATTTATTACAAAATATTACGATTGAAATATAACATTAAAAAATAAAAACTAACTCTCTATAACTGCTGAAAAAAGCCTCAAAAATTTGAATCCAGCATTTAAAAAGAATCTCTAAATCTTCTAGACCACTGAAAGCATTATTTATAACGGAATATTCTGAATGATATAGTGGAGAAGAAGAAAACAATGGTTGCAAACCAGGTCACCATTTGTTTTGAAGGCTTTTGAGACAGTTGAAGTGCGTCAAATGAAAGGTTTTTTTCAAAAAAAATAAAAAAATCGTGAACCATTTCATGTAAATTTATGCTTCATGGAATTCTCTCGAGTCCAATATGGACGAGACGGTGTTCCAGAGTATTAAATTGTGCCAATTCTGGAAAACTGGAAGTAAGCAGAATGGAAGACGATGAAATGTGTCAGCGGAAACAGAGGCCGCACTCTTAATAGCATTTGCGGAGTTTTTATCGCTCCTTTGGCACTTCCTTCAACAGTGAGACTTGGGCTTAAAATGCTTTGTAGCTCGTGAAAAGCAGTTCTCTAAAGGAAATAAATATAATGTATGCGTAATACATTATCCCAAACACTTGGCTCGGGGCTCAGATCGTAGAAATAGTTTTTTTTTTTCAAAGTTTTGTTACGGTTCGATATTGCTCTATAAATGGATCGCGTTTAATATGAAATATTTTCTAGCTATGCTTTTTGAAATTATTAAATTTTTCAAACCAAACGCTGGAGAAATTCAGTATTTTCGTAGTTACTTGTTTTTGTCTCACATTACCTGTCTTGAAAGGCTGGAGTTTGATTTGTTTTGAATCTGCTTCTAGCACAGAGGCTACCAGTTGAGCTATACGTGGTCTCTACTGGCATATCTACACTAGAACTTCTAGCAGAGGATTAAGAAAACTATTGTAAAAAGTACAATATGGTTACATAGGAACTACACTATTACCATTGGTAGAGCTACTTTAGGACTCCTGGAAAAGTGTAGTTTAGCTCCAAAACTTAGCAGGATTTTGAAAAATACTAAAATGGCGACTTTTTACGGAGTAGCACACACGCAAGACAATCTTCGATTAATGGAGGACCTCGCTGCATGCATGAACGAACTCAAGAGGCTATGACATACGTAAGACGTTTTGGACGAAAAGACTAGCTCAACTTTTATTTAAGGATTGTAGTCACTTGCAATCCTAAATAGTTAGAAATCAAAGATGTCTTAAGGCAAGGACAAGATAGACACGATGCCATTGCGAGGGTATTTCATTTGAAAGCTAAGCACATGATGATCTTCCGACAAAACGTTGCATCTTTGGCAATACTAGGTGTAACATGTATACGATTGAATGAATTTTATCCATATTATATATATGGGGTGACTTTTTACTAAATTTTTTTTTTATTTTTCTCATATATTTGAATGTCGAGGATAATCATTATTATAGACAATCAATTTCTTGAAATTTTAAATTTAAATTATCATTAACGTTTTAAAAATTAAAATGTTTCTTGATATCTTACATATAGATTCCAAAATATTATATAATCGTCTGTCCAGCGAGGTGGGCGTGTATCAGCTAGTATATATATATATATATATATATAAACCTAGAGTATTATTAACTTCGGATACAATAACATCAATTAATTAATTTTAAGATGTAATTTTTTAAGAAAAATTGTAGTTTGTGTTCGAATTTTTTCAGTTATTTTACCATACAAATTATCCATTTTTATTGAAAAGAGCTCTATTCACATATTTTATTTTAATTTCATCTATTCGTATATTTGCATATATATTTTACAATTTTGATTTTTTCACCAGTTGCTGAAAGATTGAATTAGTTCACGAAATGTTGCAGTTTTAAATTCGTAAACACCTTTCCATAATAATAATTTTTTTTAACTCTAAACATTTATTTCATAAGGTTACTAAACATAAAAATTTGAGTGAGACTAGTATTCATAGCATGAATTTGTACATTCATAAAAAATCCAGTTTTAAGAGTTTTAAATTTTTTTTTACCTGTTTTGAAAATTTTCACCGATAAACAGATATCATTCACATAAAAGTTTTAGAATAATATTTGGCTTTTAGCTTATAGATCTTTTTTTTTCTCATTTCTAAGTTAATTTTATTTTTAACATAATTAAAGTTTATGATTTAACTCATTGTTTTTGGAATAATCTAAAATTTTAAGAAAATCAACTATGTTCTATTGTTTATTACATCCATAATTAAAGTATTATCTAGAAATAATTCCTAGTACACACATTGTTTCTTTAAAATTTAAGTAAAGCTCAAAATATTAAATTAATTATAGAATAAACTTTTAATGGACATTTTTTGACAGGCTCTGTAACTTTTACTGAATGTACATCCACAAAAGTAATTATTATTTGACTTTCTTAAAATACATATTTTGAAAATAAGTTTCATAAAGATACATAATGCATTAATCATTGATATGCGATATGATAATCTTGATTTTTTTAAAACATTTTTTACGTAACCCAGACACATTTTTTTCAATATTGAATAAAATTCTTATTTTTGGATTTTTCCTTTTATTTTGACTAAACATGTTAATCTAAGAAATTCTATCGCGAGGCTTTTTAACAGATTTTTTTTAAATATTTTACAATGTAAAATGAAGAAAATTTAAGCTTTAATTTATTCATACCTGTGTGATTCATTTTTGATGGAACAATAACAGATACTAAATAAATACAACTTTGTTTTCTTGTATTCGAAACATGTTTTATCTACGGTTTATGGAAAACTTTGTACAGGAACAGTTTTCTTATAAGAGTCGTCTTTAATGAAAAAAAAGAAGTTTGATGCGCAGTATTTGTAATTTATATGCATTGTAATAATTTGTTTGGATTTGTTTTATTCTGAGTTTTGCACACAAAAATTACACTTACAATTTGGACAAATATGACTTTGGGAGAGAAATTAGTTGAAAAATTGCTAAAAGAAAGCTAATATTTAAAACAGGTTACACGAGGTGTTACCTTAAAGAGTTTATTGCTAAGAAATAAAACTTATTTTGCATATTAATTGTTCCTTACATTCATAATATTAGTTACAGTTATTCATATTGATTTGTTTGATTTCAGGAAGCCATAGATTGATATAACATGCAGTACCCTATAATTTTAATTATTATCTCGGGGTATCGCAGCGTTTTTATTATTACTAAAACTTATTGAGATAGGAACTTAACTTTTAATTATTTTTCTCAAGACTTTTCTACATTGTCCCCATTCAGTGTCATATTTCTCCTAGCTTTTCTTGACCTTTCGTATGTCATCATTGTACTCGTAGAACTCAGTCGATAGAACTTTTATCTTTTCCATACTGTGTATTATTTCAATATTAACCAGAACAGGCTTCTTAAAACCAGACAAATTAATATCGATATCTGTAATTTACAACTTTACATACATGAGGATTAATAAATATGAAAAGTTAATTTTATCCAGATATCTTGGTTATTTCTTAATTATAATTCAAACATTACGTTACCTTATTGTATATGTCCATTTCACTTTTTTTTTGAATCTTTAAAGTCTTTGTTTTATTTTATGTATAGTTGAAAAAGTGTATCTTATCTAGGTACAAATACTAGTTATATAATGGTGTGCCGAAAGAGCTTATAAAGAATGTAAACACAAAAGCAAACGGAACTGTCATGAACATAAGACAACTAAAAATATTAATGTTGTTATCATTAATATCTCTAGTCTAGATTGAGGCTTGACCAGTAATGGAAATATAGTCATTGAGACTGCTTCTATTGGTGCGAACTCCAGAAACATCCGAGGAAAAAAGTCTGAAATGGCTCCTGTCTGTCTCGTAATTTTGAACCGCGGTCAGGTGGTAAGAACTAAACTTGAGATGGCACCCTAATATTCACATTCACATATGAGAAGACTTTGAATCCCAATACATTTTACTAGCATTAGTTCTTTTTCTCGACGAGTCTCTTGTAGAATCAGGATTCAAAACTGCGTCTCGATTAAAAATATTATTTTAAATAATTGAAAATTATAAGCTAGTCCATACATAGCACGGTAGACAACCTGATCTACTGAATGTAAAGGGTATAGTTTCATAGGAACATTAAGTTACTTGAATGAACTGTAATATGATTCTGTAAGGATCCCTAAAAATACTTCCGGTTTCCTGCAAGTGTGAGTGATTACGCGTTTTTAATATACTGTTGCCTAAATTCGTATAATATTCGCACATAACCTAGGATTGAACTACTAATTTGCAATACACATATTTGTGACAATTTAGAGTTTACTACCTTGATGCATCCTGAGTTACATGCCAGAACCTTTAAATTAAATTTTCAATCTTGACTTTTAATCGGAATGGAATTTTTTATCATTTGAAATTTTTTTTTTGAGAGTATGCGTATTTAATAGTTCAATAAGTCCTTACAAATACCATGAGATGGTGCTTGTAGCATTGAAAATGGTTTGTTTTTAGTAAGCATCATAACTCACTGGACAACTGTCTAAGTCTCAGTTACTTATATTCAGGAACAAGACATCTCTTGCTCCTCAAAAATTCTTCATCATAACTTTTCCCGTTGACGAGATCATCCTCGCCTTCCTTTGAGCAGATTCCCCAGAAGTACTCTAATGGTTTGATTGTTACTTGGTTTCCAGGGGGTATAACGATGAAACCATTTGTCATCGACAGTGAGAACTCGACGCAAAATGACGTCGATGAAGCAGCAACAAAATTTTGATTTAGCATCATATGGCTACCAAATCAAAACTAACTTATGAATCAATGTCAGATTTGTTTCAGTTCCATTTAGCAGATGGCAGTACCCAATGGTAACAACAATTTACCTTAATGATGCCATCTGTCTTCTAATACAAATACTTTTTAACCATCCTTGTATTAATTATTAATGTGTAATTACTTGTATTCAGTCATCGCTTATCGACCAATTGTTATATAAATACTTTTAAAAATTTTACCTTAAACTGCACAATTTCTTATTAAACTGTGTGCGATGTAGTTAGCCCTGTACATGGTAACGTGTTGTACCAAGATTCGTCCCTATCTTCTGATTCTATTAACTATACTTTATGAGCGCCTGCTTTTATTCCGAGGAACACTCCGGTTCCTCTGGCTCAAAGAACAAATCTCTTCCTGACAAACAACATTTAACAGCAGAGCAACAAAAACGGGAGCGAGCTTTTATAAATCACGGTGGGCGCATCCCGAATCACTGATCTCTTGCCTTCCGGGTGATTTTTCCGGAGAGAAATCCCATTAAAAACAGGAACGTAAAAAGCATTCGCATACGTCTCTCTTTGACTTGCTCAATTAGCCGTTTTATGGACGCACGCGAAAATGCTGCCACCGAGAAGATTTCGTGCCTCTGATGGCCCCGAATTAAAGTGAAGTGGTCGAGGGGTGCTGCCCATATTCAGAAATTGTCAGACGTGACAACTCTTTTTCAGGGAGAAAAATAGTGCATTAATATATTTTTTTTTTACCAATAACAATTAAATTCATAGATACATGTGTATTTTTTCTGTAGGAAAACAAAGGAAATCTGGATCTTATTATTAATATTTAAATATTCATAAAATAAGTTCTAATTAAAAACAATTTTTAAGTGTTAAAAAACGTTCCCAAAAATTTCAAATTAATGTCAATGAATATTCTTCCTATTTTGCTTCCGTATTATGCGTGCGTTTCAGAAGAAAATTAGGATAGCATATTGGTGTGGTTTCCGTCGAGTCGTGGGCTCTAGATATGATGCCACTAAAAACAGGTCGCATAGAGCGGTTGATGAACTTTAAAATTTTCGAGACTCTAAATATTCCCGTTGGTATGGTGTGGAATTTTGAAGAAGGGGTTTCAGTTTAATTGATGTCTTCGTCATTCTACACAGGTTCAAAATTACGAAGTCCGTCGCAAAGAGCCCTCGTGTTACTTTTAATTGCGGTTTTAGTAAAACAATCAATCATCAAAGTTTCAAGCATTTTTTATAGTATTTTTTAAAGATATATTGTTTAACACTCTATTTCTAACATAATGTTTTCTATGAAATATAAAAGTGTGAATTCGTTTGGTTTAATTTAATGTAAAACTAAGAACTGCATATGGGACATTAGTGGTTCAAATGCAATCAAGAAACGGAGAAGATATCCCACTTTTCATTCAAATTTCACACAATATCTTGTCATGAATACGAATAAAGCATCAAAACAACTTAAAGTATTTAGTAATACTTATGAATCTGCATGAGATATCTTTAGTAAAATTTAGACTACTGAATATCGCTCTTAATCTTCTATATATGTTTTTGAAGACAGATGGCGTTGCTAATGCAAAAGGGGGTCAATAATGTGTTCAGCTACTGTTTGGTGGCACCTAAACAAATTTAGTTAAAATGAAAGAAATTTAAAAAGTAATAACGGTTTTGTATGTGTGATATGAAGAACTTCATTCTCATGGACTTTTTAGAAAAATTCTAAATGATCAGAGGACAATATTATAGTGAGTTACACTATTCCCTTCTGTTATTCCTAACACACTCCTTTCTCAATCCTACTTTCATTACTATTTTAGTAGGCCTCATATATTACTCATATTTTCGTTTAAAAATTGGTCTTTTGAACCATTAAGGATGAATGCATGTTTTTTTTAAGTATCAATACTTTTAGCATTAAAGGGGAAGTCAAGAAAGTTTCCCTTAAATTGTTTTGATAGATTAATTATTTATTAACGTCGCACTGAGAAGCAACATGATTGCCATCGACAACTCGCTCACTTGCGCTGGCACCTCACTCTCCAAATTTCCACACCACTCCCCGAGAAGGCAAGGTATCACAACCAAATTTAAGGTACGGCGATTAACTCTACTACGCAGGGGGCGCGATAATGTTTATTTAAAATACAGAATAGTTTACTGAATATACTATCGAACCACATTCTTCATACGGGGTATTGCTTAAAGCGCTCTTATACGTCTCAATAACCTAATTTATAAATGATTATAAAATATTAGTCATTCAAAACTTTGTCACATTTCACATTTTAAAAATATTGACTAATCATTACATCGAACATGAAAGAATCTATACACTTTCTTGCTGAAACCCATAGGCAATAAAATCCAAGTTTCGAAATGAGATTTAGAAGCAGTCTACAAGGTTTACTGAGTACTAGAAAGAATTGTAATTTCATTACATTCAAGCATTAATTTTAATTTCTTTTACATCGTTTCTTTGTCTGGATCATCTAATTCTTTCTCGCATAAAACTCATGAAATAAGAAACACTTCTGTCTCAATTTCTTGAATTTTATGTAAGAAAAAAAAATTAATAGGCTTTTTTTTTTCATTTCGAAGCTATTAACTTAAGTCAATAGGTCTTTCTTAAAAAGAGTAAATTGGTCTGTTTCCGAATGTGTCTCATCGCTGGTTGGTCGACTGTAAGTCAATAGCTTTCTTTCAGACGAATTAATGAAAGAGGAAATAAAAATATTGAAGAAATCGGCTATAAATATAAGATGAATAAGAATATATTGCTTCTAATATTGAATTAGATAAAATTTAATGTGTTTAATTCAGCTCATTCACCATCGAAACAAATTTTATAATTTTGTTTTCCTTTTCAATATCGGGACTGTAAAATCTGAAAACAAAAATATATCGGTAGTATTAATTTGAAAGACACTTAAAAGAATCCACCAAAAATGTTAGCAGGTGCAATACAAATTCAATTGTGAATCAATTGGTACATTTTTAAGTTTATTATTTGGTGTCACGTTAGAGTTATGGCCAACAGAGTTCATAAATTTAATGCACGATCAGGTTTCAAGGACAACACCACATATATAACACAATACACTTAACTAAAATAAACAAAAAAAGAAAAAGATTTATCGAGAAATTCATGGAGCATATATTTAGAAGAAAAAGTGAAGTCAAGTGCGAACAAAAAATAACATTACGAGTATGCATGTCCAAATTTAATCAAAAATTTAAAAATCAGTCATTTGACCGTTGTTAATGTATTATAATTAATAATATTAATTAGTACATATATATTCTAAAACATTTGGATATCAGTAATTGGTCTGACAGATCCCGACTCACATTTACGAATCCATTACATCTGAAATCATAAACAAATAAATAGGAGAACTTTTAATAGTTTTTTCGCAACTCTCTGTTTTCGTATTAAATTACAAAATTGCCATCTTTCATAGTGCTATTCAAATGTTTACTTGAAGCCTGATAGTAAAACAGGAAGCTTTGTAGTCGAAGGGCTTAGAATCAAGCCCTGATAACTCTTTAAGACACATAGCAATTATGGTAGCCTAGAGGTCACGGCCTTGAACTCGCAGACGACGTTGTTTCATCCAGTCATGTCTTTCGAGTCATCGAGTCATATCACTGCAGACGGCGTGTCGAGCGGCTGAGTCACTTTAAATTTGTCGAGACCCCCCGGTGACAGCAGTGAAAAAGCTAGGGGAGGGAGGTACCAGCTTAGATTTCGAGGTCATTGCTTGACAGAGGCTCAAAAGTACGAGGTCCGTCGGCAATAACCATCGCGTTTCCTTTAGCTAAGATTTAATAAACAATTGGTCTTTCTAAAGACTTATTTGTGCAGAATATAGTGTTTTCCTGATAAAAAAAAATATTCTCACAAAGTCGTACACGCATAAATTATTGCGTAATCACGCACCATCTCAAGTGTCTTTACTTCAGATTATTGTGGTTCAGATTAACGAACGACAAATAATTTCAAAGGACACAGCCTTCTGAGAAAGATACATTCCTCAATTGAAAATCACTAGATCTGTCATCTATATCCTCGAGTACGATAGTATTTAAACGAAAAAAGACAAAACTCATTCATTTGGTAAGCATTTATAACTCATAAAAATATTATATATCCATCAGAATGAAATCTTGTTTTTTAAAAAAAATGTAACACTTTTAAAGAACATGAAAAAAGTAATTAACTCTGAGCAAATTAAAAAAAAAATTGCAAAATCGTTTTTTGTTCTTTTTTTTTATTTAATAATATTTCATATCTTCCCTAATCTGATAACGATACTTTTTTATTTTTTTAAAGTTACAAAGTGATACTTTTTGTTTTACAAAAATCAAAATGCTTATTCCTGGAGATATTAGACTAAGAAACAATAATTAAAATTCTTAAGAAAGGAAATAGAAAAACTTAAAAAGACATGAAGTCTTAAAATACGATTATTTCCTTTAAATTTTTACAATTGTAAATGAATTGCTTTTACTCAAAATTAAAATATTGATTCAAAAATGTAAAAAAAGAAAATAGTTTTAAACAATAAAGAAAAGCTTTCTAAGTAAAAAACCATTAAATTCCGAAACATATGTATATGTTTGGACATTATCAAACGTGGCATCATATAAAAAGGGAAAACGTTCTTTGTGAATATTTTTACACTAATGTTTTTTCCCCTTAGTTTTTCAGTGCACGCAACCAGTTGCATTAATCATAAATGCTGTAAGTAGATTAATATTACGCAAAATATAAAATAAAAAAACGAACTATATGTTCCATTTTAATAATTAGTTGTCAACAAAGCACGGCCACGGTTAGCGAAAGGTTTTTCTCATGGGAAATGTGAATAGCATCTCATTCGTGTATTTACAGTAATTGGATATTGGACTTTATTGTCCAACGAGATTAATTTATATAGCAGCAGACATTTTCCGCTCTCATTCTGTTTAGTTGATTTATCTATATGCTCTTTAAATATGAAAATGTGGAATTTCAAAGTGAAACTTGTATCAATCCTGTTTGAATTAGCAACATCTCATTAAAATATTGGTTTCTGATTGTTATTTACTTTGGGGCAACATGAATATAGAATGAGAAGTGTGTTTACGCATTCATATTTACAGTTAGTGAATTCATTATATTTAATATCATAAGTATTCAATATTTTCCTTTTACTAAATATTTATTAGCGAATACTATCTTATACTAAAAGTTGTATCTATTTCTTTAAATCTAAAACAAATTTATAGACATAATAATAATAATTTACATATATAACACATACATAAAGTCCAATTACATTTTATATTTCGTGTCCGTTTATTTGTATGGAGTAGTAAAATGTTCATAGCAAATAACATACATTTCTTACGACTCTTTCATGAAAAGTAAATTTCCCTCCTCCCGAAAACAAATGCAAATTAGAACAGTCCTCAGGAAGAGATGATTAATATTTTATTAAGGAAAATGAATATTTTGAATTCATTATTTACACATTATTTCATAATTATAAGCTATTTTGAACAATAGATTCTTTCATCTATTGTATTTTAACAGTAAATTGTATTTTTTATCATGGACAATAGTTGAAAATAATTTATATCTATAAAAAAAACATACTGATCTATTAAGCAAACAAAGTAAAAAATAGGTTAATCTGAAGAACTATAGAAAAGGAAAAACACGTAAAAAATTTATACTCATATAGTATATACTTTTCAAACACAATATATCTTATTATGTAAATTTTGTTTAATCAAAACAGGGAATTTCTCCAAGTATTATGTGAATGAGGTATGTACAATATATTAATATGATTACAGAAATATGTTTTCAAGTAAAACCAATAAAATAGCTGATATTTCTAGTAGCATATATTTCTTATGTTATGAATCCAAAAATAAAATTTCCCAAAAATAATGGGAAAATAATTTTTTCAAAAGAATTTTTCTATTTATTTATTTTATGTTAAAAGTCAAGCACAAAAGTTAATTTTGGACTTTCTTTTAATGAGTTGCAAGTACACTCACACTGTTACTGAAGCACTCTTGAACTGACTATCTATTTAAATCCATGCATGTAATATGAAAGGTTATGTAATTCCAATTTAGTCACATATATGGATGCATACTAAAAAGTAATTCAACCGATCAAACATAACATAAAACATTCTACCCCGTATAACTCTACATGAATGACCGAAGAGAACACCCACATCTGAAACTAATGGCAGAATTTACTTCTGCTGTTCAGCTGTTCTATTTTCTGGCTGGCTTCCTCTTCAATAAAAGGGCAAACTCACATACCGTAAAGATTAACTACAATCACAGATTCTGCAACAGCAATTTCAATCTGTAGGACTCGAGATCGTTCCAGATAGCCCCGAACAGGTGATGGACCGTAATTTATTCGACAGTGCAGAGCGGAGACCATAAACTACAGAAATAGAGAAAAGTCCTGTAAGGGCCGAGATATATCATTTTCGGGGGAAGTGCTTATCCCATTAAGCCGATTCGTTCTTCTTGTTCTTTGTTCTTTGTATCTGCGGTACATGACAGAAAAGAACTTGATCATAACGTTCTGCAGTCTCAGGGCGACGCTGTAATAGGGCTTATGGGCGGCATAAGGGAAACCCTGTAGAGACCGTTACGTCCTCACGCGTCTGACAAAGTGCGACCAAACAACCGGCTTGTTTTGGGTAAGGGTAGGTGAAAGAGGTGATTTATCAAACAGGGGAAGAAGTTCTTAATCTGTGTTGCCGGTGATTTTTGCTCTTGATCATGCCAGTCAGAGACTTTTCTGTGATTTCGCCTTTTTCTTTCTCGATACTTTCTTCTTTTTTTTTATACTGCGTTTTACTGGTGGTTTTGTTGCAGGAGGCATTATTGAGGAGATGTTATTTCTTTGGTATTGTTGATGTCTCGTATTTGATAAATCTCGCTACGGCTATATTTTTCGTTTTCTATTTTCTTTTGGTAGGTGTTTTATGACATTTTATTGAGAGAGGGATTATAGATATAATTCTTCTAAGTGTTACATTTTTCTTATTGGAGGAAACAATTAATTATCAATAAATTTGTAAGAATCTTTTTAAATTTTCTGATAAGAAAAAACTATTATTTGTATTGTTTGTTTTAAATATTTTTTTTATATATTAATTGAATATAACTTTGGGAGAACCAAAGATATTTAGATTGGAAATGATATACGATTAAGACAGAATTGATTTTCAATTGTTCCAAGCATAAATTTTTAACCGGAATAATGTGTATTCAATTGTATAAACAATGATAATTTGTAAGCTCATTCAAAACACATCCACAAAAAGGAAAAATATTCAATTCCACTTCAATTTTTCATTTATACTTTTTTATATTTTTATTTTGGGTGTTAAAAATTATGATACACTTAAAAAATATTTTTAGCATTGTTAATAAATTGAAGGGAAATATTACGTCCTTAACTAATATTTTGTCTAAGGCATTTCAAAAACAACTTTTATAACGAAAGACTAGTTGATTTGGCATACCTTTTTTAAAATAATTTTTATTAAACTACTTATCTGATAACTACTTTTAAGACTGTAAATGACCATGTATTTTCCACTTTATAAATCATTTGTATTCTCTGGTCCTGGACTACAGGAAACATAAAACTTTCTTCAGTAATACATTCTGAAATGTAATTGGCAGTTTGTCAAGAGGGTGGGGTCACGCATCACATCAATGACCAATAGAATGTATTTAATAATTCATATCACGCCTGTGAGCGGTTACGTAGAGTAAAAAGGCAAGAAATGTTAAACATTTTATACAGTGTGTGAACTGGATAAGGATCATCTTAACAGAAAACGTCAAAAAAATATCATTAATCTTTTCGAATATACTTGTCATGAACTGAAAGAAGAAGGGAAAAAATGTAATTACTATTTTTTGGACATGGTGCTAAAAGAATGACGAAATTAAATTTACATATTAAACCGTAAGAACAAAATAGTTTTATATAAGTAAAAACATGTATATGATATCCAATTTCTTCGTTATTACTGTTTGTATTCATTCTTTTACAATACAAGTAAAACATTTAAAATTTATAAAATGAGAAGAAAAAAAAATGATAACATGCGCGAAAAATATAAAAGGATACAATTTTCAGTATACTTTCTTTTATTATACATTTGTATGTTCTTCATATTTGTAATCTATTAGAGAAATACATGGTGTCAATTGGTGATTTTGATTATGTTTTGCGATTTTTAAAAATGATCTTCAAACTACCTCTAGGATAATCATCAAACTAATATGATGGTTAGCAAAAAAGTTAATATTTGCCAAAATAAAATCGTTATCGAAGAAAATATCGCCAAAATTTCGTGTACCCTATCCTTTTGAGAAAATGTACCTCTCGCAGTTATTAATTGCATCTTTAAAAAGTGCCATAGATTTTCATTTTCTTACGAGTAATAAATATAAATGATATATATGTATTTATGAGAAAAATTTTATCGAAAAATCTATATTTAACGTTTTTTTCCCCCATTTTTCTCCAAAAAAAAAAAAAAATTACAAAAGAAATATCCGTACTCTTATAGTAAGAGAAATAAATGTTCGCGATTTATTCAGTTATGAATTTGATACATACATACATCCGTTAGCTCTTTTTTTTCTTCCTACCTCAAATATTTCTTAAAAATATTTTTGCTAGACTAATGCTTAAATAAAATAAAATATACCGATATAAGAAAATATTTTTGTTTTGTTGCACTATAATCTTATACATTTACTCTTTATCACTACGCTTCACCAATTAACAATCAACTAGAATTAAATTTATCTTTTCTATTCATTAAATGTTGAATTTAAAATTACATCTTCTTAATATAATCCAATTCCCTTTTATTTTTGTTTTCAAAGGAATTCGCAAAAAGATGCGATTATTTCAAGTTCATGTGATTAGTGACGCACGTGCATCTAATAATTAAAAGAGAAAAGATAAACCTCGTCGGAAATCATCGTAATGAACAAAAGATTACTTGTACAAAGGAAGAAAAAAAAATAGAAGGGAAATGAGGGGATTTTCATCTTCATTTTGTATTGAATTTCCTCTTGTCATTTCACCTGTTCAGATTTCCTAAAAGCGCGGAAATGAGACTAGAATTTAGGACAGAATGAAATTAAAAAAAGAGCAAGGGCAAAAAGATGAAGAGCTGAGATTCCAATAATCTGATTAACTCATTCAGCGAAAGGAAAATGACAATAGGAAAGAAGATGAAAAGGCACAGCAAAAGTCCTTATCACGTTTTCCTTAAACTTATTTCAGGAAGAAAAAAAAAAAGAAAAAACCGAAACAAAAGATTTCTAACATCCTAAAGCATTTTGTATGCGAGACCCAAGTTGTCATTTGTATTGTAAAAGCTGTTATAATTAAATTACAAGATTTGAGCTGATTTTTTTTTTCTTTTTTTGTCCTTATTCATTAAATGGCAATTCCATTTTTACTATAATTGCAGATTTTTTTTTGTTTGATTCTTAAAACTGCTTTTTAATCATTTTTTTTAGAATAATCTTTTTAAAAATGTAAATTTGAAATGTATATGTAAATCCATAAGATCATACGTACGAATATTTCTAGTTTAATTATGCTGAAAAGAAAAATGATTATTGAAGTGAAGTAATAGTAATGGAATAAAGAATTATTTTTAATATTAAATCGAGAAATTAAAAAGCGAGTGGGAAAAAGCTTTATTCTAATTTTAATTTAATAAAAGAAGGAACATTTTCAATTGAAAATAGAAAGGAGTTTTTTATTATTAGGCTTACATTGCAAGTTTTATCTTTAATTGGCTTTCACACACAAAGGTTATGTATAATTATCTCATTTCTTAATACTATGAAAGTGCAAATATTTTTTTTAAAAAAATAATACATCTTTATTCTTAGAAAAAGTGAGTAATAAATAAAATATTTATCTAGGATCTTTCTCTAAAATTAAATTCAAAATCAAAGAAGTGAAATACATATATAATCCGTTCTGCAAAGTTTTGTACTTAGGTGTATTAACAAGGCATTTTATTTCCCTTACATAATAATAGTGAGTATTTTATACTCCGTATACAGAAGTAATCAGATTAGATTAGAAAATGCATTTTCTTACGAAGTGCAAGCAATTAAACCGTAAAAGATTCGAGTAGATGATATAAAACAAACATTTTGAATACCATTTGTTTTTTAAAAAGCAAATAATTAGTCTCGTAAAAATAGTATTTCTAAATTTATTCAAATTTAAGGTTTAATAAAAAAAAATTGGGATATCGAATCTCTTTAAGAATATGTTTATAGTTGCTTTAGTTGTTGACTGGTTAGGACTAAGTACAACAGCTTTCTATTTCTATTATAATCAAATAATGATTGAAACAAAAAGAGAATTTCTATATTGCTTTTTAATACAATATGTATTGTAAAAGTTAAAAAATATTTAAATTATTTATATTTGGAATAATATAAACAATTTAAATATTTTTAACAATTCTACAATTGTTTTTATCTGGAACTTTTTAATTCAAGCTTACTATCATTGAATACTGAACTGAGTCACGTTTAACATAAAAGTCATTAAACTGATATATTTGTTTTTATCACAATTTCTTTTAGAAATGAACATATTATTTTTAATTAATTTTAGAAACAGAGAGAATATGTGCAATTTAACTAAAAACTATTTTAATTAGGTAATATTTTTACGTGTTTAACATGGAATGGGTTATAATTAATTCCTCTAATTGAGTTTTGTTTCAATAAAACTCGAGTGATAAGAAACACTCAAGAGTATAACAAGCAACATTGATTTTACTGTAATTATGCATTAAAAACATAATGAGAAGACACAGGAAACCCTTTCGTTATTCAACTGTCAGTTCATTATTTAGTTGAACTTGAGTTATATCGTGCATCATTCCCAATCTGGAATAATCCTTAGCGAATTCAATCGAAATTCTCTCCAACGAAGGATATTTCTTACAAAAGGAACCTTTCACTATTTTCGTATTTATTAGAATCATGTTAGAAAAGCAATCAAAACCGTCTTCATAATTAATTTTCTTCTTTATTCCAAAATGCTACCTTATGTTGTTAGTTTTGGAACATATTATTATCACGCAAAGCTACAACTACGGGAGATTGGCTACTGAACACAGTTGTATTGGAAATAAATATGTTTCATTGAAATTACCTCTTTTAATCCTTTAATTAAATGCATGCATTGGATTGTGGTATTCATTAGACTGTCTGTTCTTTTGTGTTTATTGTCAATGAAAGCACATTCATCTTCCTAGGAAAATATTCCTCGAATCTGAAGAATAATTATTCATGCTCAAAGATTCGAAAATAAGAACAGGAGAAGAAAAAAAAGTATATAATCTTTACAAGCATTGTTGTATTTGCAGCACTTTCGAATATTTGTATTTCTGCGTGTCATTTGAAAATGTACTTTTCTTGTTTCACTATGTAAATCTTCTTCACATTTATTCAGACTATGTTTTTTAATACATATAACTTTGCTAATTAAATCTTTATTTAATTTGATGCTTTAGGCAGATTAGAATTTGAAATGAATGTGATTGGAAATGAATCTGGAAGCTATCAGTGTTTCTAGAACTTCCATAGCAAAAAAAAAATATTTTCGCATGACGAAAAAAAAGTTTTTTTGCTTTTCTTATTATGCTTAATTTATGAAAATAAAACTTAAGAATTGTGCTTTATTTTCATAAATTAATCGGTAGAGTTATTATCGAAGTTTATCAACAATCTTTGTAAAGTTGCTTTTAAGCAAACACTAATTTTAATGAACGTCTCCTAAGATCTCTTCGAAGCTCACTCGTTATTCAATATCGTGAGAGCCATGAAAAATTTCAATTAACAATGAACTCTAGTGCAGAAAAAACTGGTACAAATGAGCTTATGCAAAGCGCATAGCAATATTTAAGCATTACTTAAGCTCTTTTAGCAACTGCCTAGAGGGATTTCACCTATGTGGATAATTTACCTCTACTACTGAACATACAAAACAAAAGACTTCTTCCCACTAACCCATAAAATTATTTCTGTGCCACTTCTATTAAATTCCCCATATCTGATCATTGGGAAACTTATGCTATGCGATAATGAACAGAACATTCCGAGCTTTAAAATACATTGGAAATATGAATGGCTCTGCAAGAGTATAGTGTGCATTATTAATAAAAAATTTCTGCGGAAAATGTTTTCTCCACTTGAGGGAACTGATTTTGTACCCATGGATAATGTATCGTCGTTATAGGAAAAAATTAATTGAACGTGGTGTTGTCAAAGAAGATGGAGCTACACATTCTTAATTCCAATAAAATCTTGTCCACGGTGCACTTGTTGCTATGCTTTAGACAACCAAAACAGAAAGGAATTCCCTGTTAGGGCTTTTAAGTACTGTTGTATTTAGCAGCGACTTGTAGAAGAATGCCGCCACACATAGAGATCCCTTCTTACTCCTGGTACTGGTACTCCTTCTTAAGGAGGAAAATCTTTTTCTAACTATTGAGGGACTATCTGATATATATTTAAAGTAGGCTGTTTTCTTAGTATATTTAAAGAAGGCTGTTTCCTTAGCCATTACTACAATTGTTATATTTAATATGTTTGAGAACGTTTCCATTGACACAATCGGCAGTCTCTAGCCCGTTCGCTCCCAGCAGGGCTTCTTAAACTATGGGTCGCGACCCCAAATGGGGTCGCGTATCAAAATTCTGCGGTCGCGAGAGATTTTAATGTCAAATATTTATATATACCATTTTATAACATCACTAGAGTTGGCGGAATACAGTAGACTTGCAGCGTCTAGACACGCGCATTTGTTGAAGGTTTTGAGCTATCTCCACCGACAGCAGTAAACGATCGCTATTATTATACTGTGGCTAAACATTGTTAGTGCGTTTGTCGGTATCATACAGGTTGAATAAACCGCGCGCCGCTGACTTCCCACTCTGACCGCCACCTCTAAATATCACACACAATCAAAGGGAGGAATGCGCGCGCGTACACACGTGCAACCTGCAGCTAAACAATGATTCATGTATGGGGTCGTCAAGGTTCGTATGGGGTCGTCAAGAAACTCGCAATCATAAATGGGGTCGTGAATGACAAAAGTTTAAGAAGCCCTGGCTCCCAGTGTATCACAGGCGATACGCTAGCGTTTGCCCTCCTGCGCCCAACGTATCACATTTGATACGTCTGTAAGTGTCTTCTACGGCCCAACGTATCAATAGAGATACGCTTGATGAGAACAATTTATTAGATTTTTTTAATGTTACTATATGTCGTTACAATACCGCGAAATCTATATAGATAGGTTATTTGGAATGATGACCTTGTAGATAAGGGCTTAGATTTCACTTCTGGCAACCAGGTAATTGTTAAAAGCACGTGTTGCTCTTTAAATGTAATGACATGATTTAAAGGGTGCACTTGCTTTCGGTTTGCTTTTTTCTTTCTTGCTTGCTTCTTAGAAGTTCGAGAAGAATTTATGGCCCTTTATGGGGTTAGGGCTTTAGGTAGCAGATGCTCTCAGCTGTTCGTTTCATTCGGTCGGTTTTTATTTAAAGCGACAGTCGTGACGAAAAGAAAGTATTTATCTGATACTGAGATTTACGAATTAAGGAATGAATCTGACAGTAATGTTAGCAAACATAATCCACATCTATACATAGATATTAAAGTAAAAAGAGGGCGAAGAAGATGTACCCTCTGCTTAAAATTTTGCGTGAAGCATCATAATATGTGTGTAAGACATGTGACGCTGGACTATGCATTGAATTTTTTTTATATAAATATACCATTCAGCAAAATAAGATTTATTTTTTATATCTATATGTTCCATATAATGGTACATCGTTACACCACGAAATTTATGAAACAAATGTAAACATAATTTGTATTTTCTTAAAATATATGATTTATTAGTAATTATTTCATGTAAAAACATAGAATTTTCGATTAAATCTTTTATTCTTTCGTATATATTAAGTTTAATGTATTTTAAATAATATTTGTAAGTACCAAAATAATTTAATGAATAGCCGATTTTAGAGGAATTTTTTTCACGAATTAGGTTTAACATCTAAAATCGTCTGGGCACAGCGTGACACTCCGCAGTCAGAAGCAGCGGGCCCAGAGAAGCATTTCTTTTTTTCCCCTCCTGTAGCGAAAGGGCTAGTGGAGATCACGGGTTTATTTGACGTTTGCATTCTAACCGACCTTATCATTAGTTAGGATTTATGGGTGGATGTCTTAGTTAAGCGCACATAAGCAAAACTGCATCAAAGGTAAATACAACTAGCAACCAGTTATGCTCCTTTCTAATAATCAAATCCTGAATCATTACTTTGGCAGAGACTTTTTCATGTCTTAGAAACTGTTTTTTCACCTCATGGCGAAAGGCAGTTTTCGCCCTGCGGTAGAAATTAGTTATACATCACGGTAACAATTGGAACTGACAATCTTTCGATCCAGAGAAAACTTTTCCAGTGGATTTTCAGTAGCGCCTTAGACAACTGAACTCTAAGGAATCTCTGTCGAGTCACTATCAAATGTTGTAAACTCCTGTCATAGTTGCGATATGTAGAAGAGAGCAATATCAATTTCAAGAAATGTTGAGTCCACGATCTATTGCATCTCCGCAGTTTTGTCTAATGTTTAGCAATTCCCGTGGGGGATTTGCCAAGCATTAGACTTGTTTTTCAGACTGTTGAGTTGCTATAGAAAGTGAATATTTATAATTTCAAATTACATCATGTTCGTAATATTTATATAGAATATACAGATATTCCAAAAATCAGAGATGTACCTCTTTTCTATGATAATGAAAATTTTATCAAAAAATCATAATGAATGGATATGAGAAATATTATCTTATATTTTGAAAAACTCCCTGCAGAATTTAAAAACGTGGGTTAACTGATATTAACACATTGCTATAATAATCAAAATAAATTGCTTTTTTGAAAGTTAAACCTTTTCAGGAATCAGATTCTAAAGGCAAATGAAATACTTGCATTTTGAAATAAATATTGTTATGAAATATCTTCAAGATTTATCATTTTCCAAAATGTTTACAAAAGCATTTTTTTAATTACTATATATAAAATAACGAAGCATATCCATACAGACTATGATACAATAGTTACAGAAATTATGTTGGTGTTTCGTTTCTGAATTTAATTACTTAATTTTGATATATATATAAAAAAAAAAAACTAACTCATATGTTCAAAAGGATATATACGCCAACTCTTCCGTTAAATAGAGTCTTATATTATCATGTGTCTTATATTACGAAATAGTTTAGAATATAATACAAGGTTTAAAATGTGAAACGTAAATACCATTGATGTATCAAAATCATTTAAAGTGTCGAAAACACATTCGTATCAAATAAGAATCGAATCTATGATTCAAATTTGTTTTAAAAGTGTTAAAAAAATGTAAAAAAAAGTTAAATTTCTGTGATTAATTTGCATTTTAAGTTGATGAATATCAATAATAGAAGAAGGTTAGATTTATTAGGTTTATTTAGAAGGTTTTGGCTGAAACTATTGGACAAGGTTTTTTTGCACCCTTTAGTTCAATTAAAATTATTAACATATTCCATTTGATGATTAAGTCATGTTTAAGTACAAACTAATATATAAAACTCTGAAAGTATTCATTAATTTTTATCAACATTAAATATATTCATAACTCTTAATTTCTTTCGAAGTACATAGTCGTGCATAATTAGTTGTATTAAAATGTCAACAAATACTCTTTTAATAAGCTGAGGCTGTGATAACCTTATTGCCTTGGTCGCGAATTGCGGCCAGCGGCTTTCGCAGAGTTATGGGCTCGAGCCTTCATGCCACTAAAGACCGTGTAGCCAGGACTTTAAATCTGTCCAGGCTCAAAGCCCTTCCGTTGGCGTGGTATAAAAGTTAGAAGGGGAAGGTGCCAGTTCAGGTTTGTCCTCGTCTTTTGACCAAATTTCAAAATTATGGTATCCTTCACCAATAACTCTCATGTCTACTGCGGCGTAAATTTAATATAACTAATAAACTAATAAATTAATATAGTTTAATACAAACGTTGCTTTCCGCTTAGGCGAATGATATAACTTATGTCAAGATAAGTTAATTCATAACTTTCAGGCGTTTTTTAAGATGACCTCCCTTTACTATTAGAGAAAAAGATTCAAAAATCAGAATTTCAAATTCATAGCCTCGTAATTTACATCTGTAATAATTTCTGATCGAATCAAACTAATTTTATTTATATGAAAGATTTGTTCCATATCATAACTTTTTATACCATTATGCATAAGAGATATTTAATTTTATCTATCGAAGAAAAAATTTCTACATATTAGTTAACTGTTACTAATTCTTAAGTTTGTTAAATTTTTGTTGAACTTCCTAATTACTTTGTTTAGCAAGTTGCTAGAATAGATCTATGAGAGGATCCATCTATGAATGGCCAGGGAATATATTCCGTTAGTCTAAAAACTATGAAAACATAATGGTAGCATTCTGACTTGGCTCCTGTTTGCCTCGAATTTTGAAGCATGGTCAGAAGACGAGAACTACACTTGAGCCAACCACCTTGTATCCATATTGACTTTGAGAACTTGGAACCCTGGAATATTTGACGTGCATCAACTCTTCTACACGACGGAGTTTTTAAGATATCAAGATTCTAAATTGTGGCCTCATTGAAACAACTTCAGCCACAAGCTTTGTCATGATCTCTCGGCTTCTATCGCCGCTGTTAAAGTTGTCTTTGGAGTGAAGCCTTTTAAAGTTATATTAATAATAAAGTAACTTTCTGTTTAAAAAGTCTAATCTGAGTTCGGGATCTTATCAATATATTAAACAAATCGCGTAATTTTTTGGGAGAAACATATACATTATTATGTGGATTGAGAGTGCGTCCGAGAGAGAGAGAGATGTTGAAGTATGCCGGCTCATTAGAGAAATGTAAGGCGCATGATCGTTGGATGATTGCATGATTGTTGTTCTTGTGAGAGTGACAGAAAGTATATTGTATAGGAGAGAGGACACGTGTGTTTCAAATAAGAGAGTAAATTATATTTTGAGAATGAAAGAGAATACACATGTGTATCTCAAGCAGATCATTAAAACTGGCCGCAATTAAAAGTAAATGTGTTTTTAGGGAGTTAGAGTGTATATATATATATATATGGGTTGTGCTATTACTTCGACTAAGCTGAATGTACGATTTTTCTCATGTATTTAAATTTAGTAGGTGAAGAAGTTATCGTTTTTTTTTTCGAAGACAAATTTAAAAAAAAAGGAAATTTAGTAACGATAGAACGGAAACTAAACACTCCAGAACACTTGTTTATAATATTTTAGATTAAAATACACTCTTGTATTTTAATTATGTAGATCCAATTTATTGTAACTTTTTTTTTTCATTTTGTAAAATATTTAGCATATTTCACATAATTTGTTTTTACTAGATGTTTCATCTAGTCTCTTTATGACAATTTAAAATGTCAGTATTTTAAATACCTACTGTACTATTTTATGTTAAATCTTTTGTGTCCTTTTTATATAATAACCTTACTTCACTAGCATATAAGTAACTTTATATGTCATAACATACTTTTTAAATCTTTCAGTAAAATAGCGAATATATTCTTATTTTTACATAAAAAAAAATATTTTTCTCGTAATATTTCCTTACTTAAATTGTCTTTCTCGTAAATAGGTGCCCAAAAAAGGTATTTTCCTTTAATTTTTACTATTTCCTTTAACAGTAAAATAATGCATTTACTATTAAGACTCCTTTAAAGAGTCTCCGACTTCAATGCGAAACTGCACAACTGCTGATTATTAGTTTCCCTATTTCATCAAAAATAGCATAATTACCGATTACAATTTCTTAAGCAAAAGAATAAATTTCATGTGAAATCTGAAAGTTTCTCAATATTCCAATGCCCACCAATTTCAATTCCATTGAACAAAAATATATTTCATAGAATCGAGATTAAAAGGAAAATTTTAGACTGTGCCAAAACAATATTTAAGAGTTTTGCATTTTGTCCGATTCAACTGATAGTATCTGTTCGAATACCGCGAATACAAGAAATCAATCTGTCTTGCAAAGTGGGAGAAAGGTATTCTCTCTCTCTAGCTTAACTACGATGAATAGCTTCAGCAGTAACCATGATCTGGCTTAACACTTTAATGTAGTGAGTGGTTACGCCCTTCAGTTTTGATCAATAAATTCTTTCATCATATTATTTTTAATTCTTCTATAAATTTGTAGTATATGTTGAATATCGAGATTTAATTTTAACTCTTATTCTTTTATTTTAAATTATGGAACTTCCAGCTATGTTTCAATAAATTCAATCGCTCTGATGAAGAGGTATATTCTTTTCGAATACGAATAGAAACGTCATAATTTAAACACTTTCGTCCTTCATCTAATTTATTTTTATTTCACTTAAAACTTGTACAGAGAATTTCATCCATTTACTGGTGATCATCTTCTCTTGAGTTGTAATACTAATTCTCTTCACACTGAATATTCTTGTTGATTCCAACGGAATGATGTCTACATTTTTGAAATGATAGAAAAAGAAAATCTCCTCCGGGACTCCTCGACTCCAAGCTACATTGTTTTCTGATTACCTCAGAAAACTATATCTTCAACGTTTGGTAAAAACTTTTTTCTCTCTCTCCCTCCTTCTACGACTCAGTGGATGCCTTTTCAAACGATTCTTGCTCGACCCACTGTCTACTGTGGAAGGTAATCATTCATAGAATTTTCCGGAATAAAATGTTGTAAGAAACGTCATTAATATCTCCTCTTTGACGGCCAGAAACTGAAAGGAGGCGTTCAAGATCTATAATTCAGCGATGATTTGTCACGAAAACTGAAAACTTCTCTTCATATCCATGCAGGGTTTTATCTCCAAAGACAATAGAGAGTCGATTCTATCTGGAAAAATAAAGTGCTTTTTGCTTTATCGCCCGAAAATACACTTTATACACAGAAAGAGATCTTCATCATCAATTGCTGCTAACGTGAATAATTGTACGGGATGGATGATTTATGTCAGAAAGAATTTGGACTGTCAGCAAGATTCGTGGAAAAGTTACGAAAATTTTGTTGCTGCACGAGATGTAGAAAGATAAAGCGTAAAAGCGGCTAAGTTATAGATTGCCTGTCGAATAACAGTGAAATGAATTGGCAAGGTGTAGTAAGTTATCTCTCCATTTTCAGCATCAAAACTTTTTGTTGAAATGAAAATATATAGTACTCCAAACATACCATATTTTTTCCACGAGATTTTTGTAAAAATTTCGCTGGTATATATACTAGAAGAATTTAATGTTAACAAACACATATCTCAACTGTATGTTTAAACAGATTTGAAGAAAAAATGTAAATATAATATGATTATTACATACATTATACAAATTTCAATTAAATGAATAAAGGATTTTTATGCACAATTTCTTTATGAATATTTCTGACAAATATATAATTAATAGTTATATATTTAGAGTGAAGAGATTATACCGAATGAATTATAAATTGCTTGTTGATTGTTTTTATAAATAGTCTGAAAGAAATTGGTAAGGTATAGTAAGTAATCTCTGTTTTAAGCATCAAAACATTGTTTAGGAAAGAAAAAGTATTTTTCTCAAAACATTCCATATATTTTCTACAAGATGTATGTAAAACATTTTGGCTTTAACACATAATGGAAGGATTTAACATTAAGAAACGCTAATATCAAATATATGTTAAAATAGATAAGAATTAAAATGGAAATATCTTGTGATTAATACATATCATACAAATTTGTGTAAAATTATTACAATTGTTTTTCGGTGTACTTTGTTAGGTATATATTTCTACAGCATGGAATAATGTACATAGAATAAAGTTAGACATTTTGAGTGAAGTGAATAAAACCAATATCTTTTGTGCAGATTTGAAAAATTTTGAAAAAAAATAATTGAATATATAATTCCCATTTATTAAATAAATTTCGGATAAGATCAGTATGAATTTATTATCTATATAACGCAGTTTCAGATTAAGTAGGATTTACATTTGAGAACAGAAATGTTTTAGAATAAGGAAAATATACGTGAGAATAATTAAATTGGAATGCATATTCATAAATTTAAAAATTACTCTATTTAACTGAAATACACATAGATATGATAGGTATATGCTTCACAAAGAAATTTTTATGTTTTAATTTATTAGCATGAATTCCTAAAAGAAAAAGTAAAATAACTTTAAAAAATAATCATATTCTTCATGTAAATATGAGTATGATGTTTATTCATTATAATTCTTTATAATATTATTTTTTAAAACTTTCGTATAGAATTACAAAAAGAATAAGACCGATGATGAACTGAAGCACAGAAATAAATTATTATAATAAAACGTGCACGTAAAATTTTGTAACTTCAGAAACTCCCTTTATACATCCTCGTTTCTTTTCAAACATTTACTTTACATATATACATTTATAAAATATCGATTCATAATAAATAGATACATTATGTGTTAATAAAGAAATTAAATGTACACATTTTAAAAGACAACAAAGTGCATTAAGCCCTTAAAGCTATTCGAAATGTGAATTTCTGTTTTTGTAAAAATCGTATACCATCATTCGCAAAACTTTTACTAATGGAGCTCCAAAAGAAAAGGATCATAAGTAACTACGTATCTTTGGAGTAAACAAAATGGCTACCATTTACCTAAAGTTGAGTCTACCAAAAATTGCAAAACCTATAGGGAAAGTTTATTCAAAATCGCAGGGCTTAGAGAAAAGTGAACTCCAGTTTCTGTATAAAGAAAAAAAGCTTCTATCTCGCAGCAGATTCTATATCCTATTTAAAATTCAAAGATGCTAAGAAAAGCAAAAGGCAGATGTTTTGTTTGGGAAATATCGAATTTATGGTTTTATATGTTAAGTCCCTTAAAGTTCTGCCTCACATTTCGCAGAATCTGATATTTCTACTCTCTTGCTTTTACGAATGGAATCGATCCGATCTGTGGATCCTTCTGTTAGATTTTAGATATCTAGTTTCTTTATAGATACGAATATTTTAGAAATGCGGAATGCTTCAGAGTGCATAAAGAGCAATTAGAAATTCCATATTTTAATCTCAAAACCCAATTTAAATTCCCATAACAGCAGCAGCTAATCTAAATTTTTTGTTAAAAAAAAACTATTTATTCAATGTATAAAAGTGCAGATTTGTTTCACAGAAAGATGTGATATTCTCAAAAGAATCTCTCTTTGGTTTTGAAAGTAAGTTAGTTGAATTAACCGGAAATGGATTAAATGAAATAAAAACTTTTTCCCTTTTGAATTGAATTTGTGTTTATTTTAGCTCCAGCAATTATAAGAAAAAGATACTTCTGCTACTGCATTACTTATAACTTCCAGATGTAAATTTTTACAGGAAGGATAAATATTTGTTTGATTTTCAATACAGAATCTTACTTATGTGAATTCAATTAATTAGTGATGGATCGAATGTGCTAGTAGCAAAAAGGGAACTTCACAATTTGAATCAAATGTATGTGTAAATGGATCTACATAGAGCTGAACTCCTCTATGATCACCAAAAGGTTTAGTTATCTCAAAAGCACTATTTGGCATCACTGAAAATTCAGAAGTTTTTTGAAAGATTAGTACATTAAAAATTGATTTAATGTTAAGGTTGATATGTGTTATTTGAAATTAAAGTTCCCTGTTTTTTCGAATCGGAATTACAAGAAAAGTTAATATGTATTAGAATTTTCTGGAACTTCACGATATGGAAAAACTGACAAACTTAGTACCCGAAGATTCACAAATGTGAGGACGTGATAGAGGTTTTTTCAGTCCAGTGGTGGTATCGAATCCTGAAAGCACCAAACACCTATCGGAAAGCTAGAAGCATGAAAGTTAAATCTGTCGGGGTCAAATTCCATGGTATGGTGTAGCTTAGGAGTAGGTGATGCCAAATGAGGTATTTTCTTTTTTATTTGACGTGGGCAAAAATGATGAAGTTCATCTCCAATCTCGAAGCTACTCTAATATTGTTTCTAATTGAAAAGTTATTAAACAATTAATTGAAGAAAAAAATGAAAAATTGAATTTAATAATAATATTAATGTAACAAACATATTCTTAAGTAAAGCATAATATTATTACCGTAACAAAGTATTCCTAATTATATTTATTATATTAAACTCCTTTTTTATCAGCATCACTAACTTCCCTTACCTAGATGACTTGTGAATAAATTTAATTTATCTATAAGAGCTTTTTTTTTGATTGATTGAATAAAGAAAAGTAAAGAGAGGTCTTCATAAAACTTTTCTATTCAGTGATTAGTTTTACTACACCATAAAAAACATTCTTACTTCTCCATAAATTAAATTTATAAACTACTACCAGCATTGAAAAGCTATATTTCTAGAAAAACGAAAAAAAAGTATTTATTTCAAAAGTTAGAAGTGTAGTTAACATATTTTTATACAAGCATAAATTTAAACTCTTTCTATACAGTTAAGACCTGTCAAATTATGCCTAAGTGGCTTAAAATTTTATTTGAAAACTTTGTTATGTAAAGATTAAAAATCTTTTTGCCTACTTAAGTAGTGTGTAGTAGAATATCTAAGGTAATATAAAGGAAACTTTTTGAGCAATAAATTATGCAATGAAATTTTCTGCAATTTTTAACAATGAAATTCGAATTCCATCACGCGAAAACTGCATCCATCTTATTCCTAAAGACTTAATAGGCTAACATCCATCATCTTTACTTTTGATATGGCTTTCAACGTCCTCATGATCACGATATACTTTATACATGTGTTTCATTCAGTCTAGACTTTAGATATGAAAAGGGACAGTTGATTTTACAACTTTGGTATTGTAATCATTCGACGTGAAAATAATAATTTCATTAAAAGCAAGTAAAAAAGTTATGAAATCAACTCAACTTCCAATATGTTTATGCATGCAATGATTTATTAGTTAATATTGAGTCTTTGGTTAAATAAGTGAACTATTTTAATACCCGTTTGAATTTTATATATATATATATATATATATTGAAGGAAAAAAAACAAAGACTATGAGTTTGACCAGGCATAAGTATTTTCTTAATAACTGGAATAAAATAAAACTTTGTGTCCTACCTATTAGCCTGAAATAGGCTGTCTAGTCAATTTAGAAATTATCTCTTTATTTCATTTCTTATTCCATAAAAAGCAACGGTACAGATAACTAGATTCGAAAAATACACAAATTTAATACGAATTAGAAGTTATTGCTATAATTAAAAATAAATAAAAAAAAGTGTATAGTCTTCTGTTCATTTGGTTTCCAAAAAAAATATCAATGAAAATTCCTGAAATATTAAACCAGATTCTCTGTATCTCTCAGACAAGTGTATAATTATTTTTTTGCAAATGTAGAGAAAATAAGAAGCGGCAGATACAAAATAAAAGAATACACTATGGAAAAGAAATTTAAAAATATACATTAATTGTAAATTTAGGTTTATTATTATTTATATTTTATAGTTTGTGTGTGTATCATAATTTTATTACGCTTAAAAAGTTTGTATTTCAATAGTGTTTTGAATTGTTCACTTTCTATAAATTAATAATATATTAGATATTTTTAATGTATTATACATCTTTTTTTCAGAAGAGCCTGAGTGAAAGAATGTTAATAAAAAAAATTAATTAACTTGTTAGTCTTGCCTTCTTTTGACATTAACTATACCTTTCCATTAACTATACCTTTAAAATGGAAATATTTAAATGTTTATATGAGAAAAAGACTAAGTCCAAATAATTTTTTACAAATCAAGTACTTTTAGATCTCATCTTCTCAAAAGGTGTAATAATAAATGGAAACGGAAAATAAACGTTATCGATTCACATAGAAACTAGATTTAACTCATATGTATTTTTAATTCCATTCTTATTATCAAATAATATTTTTCCGCATAATCAAACAAAGAAGACTTTTTTTTTAACAAAAAATGTTTTCCAAAAATATTTCTTCCAATAATACATATTTTTCTTCCACACACACAATTTCAATATCTAAATTATCCCAATCATAATTTATGTTTCTATTATATTTAAGGTTTGAATATAAATTTTTCAATATGACATGTAGAAAATGATAGCTTTTTGTATTTATACAAATACATTACACTATAATTCATTACTATTTTATCTGTGGTGTTGATATATATTTTCTATATTTACTCTGATGTTCTTTAAATATGTAGGCTATGATATAGTTTTTTTTAAATAAGTGAGGTACTATGTGTTTTATAAACAATAAAAGGGCATCTTGTAACATGAGAGATTTTTTTTGTTTGCTCTTAAGAAAGTGAAAATATTATTAAGTATAGAGTTTTTATTAAAGCATCCTACAGAGACATGGACTCTTTCTTTTAAATAAAAAGAACAAATCTCAAACCTTTCATCTTAAGTAATGGCGAAAAACAGTTCTTTATAAAATTCCTAGCAGAAAAGTATATAATATTAAACTTTATGAAAAACAAGTAAAAAATATACAGATCTTTATGCATTGACAGAAAGATCTCGCAAAATCCCCGCGAATTTCTTCACTGAATCTTATCCCTCTCTCCTTTCATAGATAGTAAAAATATAATATCGAGCCCCTCCAACTGCTTGCAGCAGTCTTTTTTCCCTCGGAAAATATATAAGTTCTTAAAACAGAAGACGATGTGAAAATATACTTTCAGGAAATGTGAAAGCAATTTTTTTTTCTTTTTCAAATATTCGCTGTGTACTTTCATTTTCTTATTTATCTTCGATTCGTTTTGTAACTCTGCTTTCTTCTAAGAATTGTGCTGAAGTTCCAAAGCCATTTTATACAGATATAGTTACTTCTTTTAGCTTTCACCTCCTTTTATTTTAACAGCTCGAACTTCAGTTATTTCTATGAATTTGAAAGAATGAAATATATATGTAGACGGGGCAAAAATGTATTTGATATTTGATCTCTTTTTATACAAAGCTGCTGTTTTGATTTCATTATTTTCTTTAATATTTGGTGCAAAAAGTAAGCTATGGTTACATGTATTAATCATAATGCATTTTATTTGCTCAGTCAGCAATGAAAAAAAATGGAAGTTACAGTTATGTTTTTTCGCATATGAAGAATAGTTAACTTTTTCCTTAAATATACATTCCGTCGAAAGAAATAAAGAAAAATGCTTATAACAAAAAAAAGAAAATCGCTGGAATCCTTCCGTATACCTTTTATTCAAATATTTATATTCTGGAACGCATGTTTTTTTAACTTTCTTATTTGTTCCTGCATTTATATTTCATAAATGAATAGGAAGAAACATGTTTTATTTATGTTTTCATTCAACTGAATAGTAGTGCTTAAAAATTTATCAGGCCAAAATAAATTTTAAAGGATTTGTGGCTGCAGCTTTTATTTTATTTTGTTTTTCAATTTAACTTTATTTCTTTAGTTTGATAAATTTTATTTTCAAAGCGCAAAATATAACTGATATAGAAGAGAAGACTAACGGAAAACAAATTTGACATAATATATTCTAAATTGAAAAAAGTAATGCTTAATGGATATGCTCAGTGTGATACTTGTAAGTGTTTGCATACTAACTGACATGCAATGTGCTTGATTATAATCCCCCTGTGTATACACTTGTGTGTTTATGTTTATGTATTTATGCATGCGTTGGTGTCCGCTTACGCGCATGTGCTTGTTTGCGCTTATTTGTATATGTTTGTATACGTGAATGCATGATTCCTGCAGTGCCAGATGTTATGGAATATCTAATAACATTGTGTGGAACCTAACATTAATAGGCGAATTGCAGTAACTAAACGTGGCATTACATGAACAATCTATTTCTTATTATTTCTGATGCTATCATAATTTACTTTTAATGAGAATTATCTCAATACTTCTGAACCTGTTATATTAAACCTTTCGAGCTCTTCGTAGTACATTGAATACAGAAAAGCTGCATTTTCTTGGAACCATTTTGGAAATTGCAATTTGCTACAATAAGGAACATATGTATTTTAAATAACAATTAACATTGACTGTTTTGACTAAAATTTATAGCTTCTTTTAATTTTGTTTTGGTGTTTAAGTTCTGCTGTTGTTGGTGAATTTTTTTAAATCAAGAAAAATATTCGAATAATGTGATATAGGCAAACAATGTTCATATAGAATGTATTTGGTGTAATTTTCCTTAAGTTTTATTTTTACTTATCTTTTTCAAAGTTGACAAGTACTATTCATCTTGAAAATAATAAATTCTTATTTTTTATCTTTACATTTCGTTATTCTTGTTAAAGAACGAATTTTGATGGTCAACTGAGCTGTTAATAAGTTATGTTAAAGTCTTTCCTACTTTACGAAGTCCCATCAGGTGGTGTTCATTGCCATTTCTGTAGAATTTTGGTCACAAGTACTAATGTGTCGAGTTATGTTAGTGTCCAGTCTCATTTACTGACCCAACGTTTGCCCCCCCCCCTCCGTATAATTTCCTAAGTGATTTTAATACTTATTTATCCCCCCTCCCTCGAGTGATGAAAGTCGGAGTTGACCAATGATTAGTTACTAGAGTTGGGCATTATTTCATGTAATAGGTAAAATAGCAATATTGCGTGCTTGGAACCTATTTCAACAGCAATATATTATTAATTAGAATCTGAAATGAATATGATGTGAATGCTCAATTGATTATGTGACTTTTTGTAAGGCTTATCTTACAATTTTCTTGCCGCAACATGAGTAATTTAAATTTGAAACCTGCCTTATGTTACAAAAAGTATTGAGTTAGGATAACATAATCCAAATCTAATGAAGTATTAGAGTATAAGCTGAAATTGATTTAATAGAATACAAATATAATAATACTTGAATGTATTAAGCAAAAGTAAGATAATATGTCTGCAGCATATGAACAATTAATAGGAAATATATGAACACATATTTTGAAAGTAACAGAATATTAGAAGGTATATTCTGAAAACAATTAGATTTTAGAACGCATAATCTGAAAGTAATTGAATGTAGGAATTTATAACCGGACAGGAACTAATATGCTGCGAACCTCTTTCATAAAAGTAACCATTCGAAGCATCTCTACTAGTTACCCAATCCAAAGTATACCCATTCCATTACCGAAACCACTCTATTAGTAAGATATTCCATCAAAATTAAAATTGCTTTTAGTTTTATTGATTTTATAAGAAAAAAAACATTTAACAATGATAAGTGAAACTTCGTAAACTGTTCAACTCCGCGAGATCCCATTTTTTTCGGTATAATTGAATAAGAAGGAGTTAAACGTTAAAGCAACAATGAATAAAAATATGTTAATTGATTATTATCTTTTTTAACTGAACCAATCACACATGAATTTTTGTGATGGAATACACAGGGTTTGTTCAATATAGTTCAACATCAATACACAAAACTAATTCTGAAACGCCCTGAAATAATGCAAAGGAGAGATTGGTCAATTGAGTGCTTATTATTAAGGTAACTGAGACACCTTCAACTTTAAAAAATGGGTTTATTTCATAACAAATTTAAATATTTCTCACCTTTTTTTAAAATTTAAACTAATAGAAGTCATATTTTAACATTGAGATATCTATAATTTTTATGTATCTGTTTCTGCAAAGAAAATTTCATTTATGTACATAAATAATTATGTATGATTACCTAATAATTAATAGTTGCATATACATTTGTTGAAGTCGTGTATCTTTCGTTAAGTACATTTTGCATAAAGTTTACTGCATATAAAAACTTTAAAAATTGCATAGCAATTATAAAGATAACATTAAACAGAGTGTTTCATAACTCCCGGGCAGAAATTTGAAGGGGTGATAGAAAACTTATAAACTAGCAATTTTCATTATGCAATGAGTAGGTGGAAAGTAGTGAACTACTGGACAGCGTTGTAATGGAAAATGTGAAGTGCGAATTCCCTCATGCATTATTTTTTCCGTGTATATCAGAAGGCATGGCGATGTACAGTAATCATTTCTACAGTATATTTCAGGAGGCATTATGACGTATAGTAATCAGGAAAAAGGCGGTTCTCCTGAAATCCTCGGTAGAAATAACGAAGTGTAAAACAACTCTCGAGTTACGCTTTCCGTTACACCGCCTTCTAGCTGTTCAACTGTAGCTCTCCGTCTATACATTTTATGGTGAAAATTGCTTGTTTAGATGTTTTCTATTACCCCTTAAATTTTTGCCAATGACTTTCAAAACACTCTGTAAACGCAGAACATAATCATAATTTCAAAAATTAAATTTTATAAAATTAAAAAAAAATATTTTAAGATTCAAATTTTTCTCATTTTTTTATACACAAACTAAGGGATACTTGAAATCTGAAATCATCTGCTAGAACAAAACATATATTTAATGCGTATTAAAAATGACATAATTTCATATTGTGTGTGTACAAAGTATCAGCACTATGGATAAAGCAGTTTTTCAGCAAAAATACGCTGAAATTCCTAAAAGTTTCATTTTAAGAAAAACGCAAATATAGATATTTTTCTCTGTGTCGTGACACGTGTACTCACGATTTTAAAATTCAATTTCAAAATGTTGTGTTTAAAAAATTATCATAAATAATATATATCCGATATCAACGAAGCTGCTTTTACTTTTTAACAACAAAATAAAAAAAAAATGCATAACTCGAGGTATTTTTGTACCTCAAATATCTTACCATCATAATTAGAAGCAACACAATGGCTATCGGTGAAGAACCTTGTATTTTTAATCCACTGTTTAATAAAGAAGGCGATTATTGGGCTCGTACCCAAATCTCCTAATTTCCACAGAATTAAAGTACATCAGCACAGCTACTCTATTTATCTTATCTCCTTTTACATGCTTGTCGTCATAATCACTCTGCTACCGCAGTGACACAGAAATAAAGGGATGGAATAAAAATGTTTTTCCACTACTTCCTTTTTATTTTTTTCAAAAATTAGTTTGCAACAATGTACAGCTACTTCTTGAATAACAGAAGAGGAATAAAACTATGAGATTTAATTTATACGTAGGCAGGCTAGTATATTCTGTACATTAGTACTTGTTTTTGGGTGTCACATTTATGACTCCAATCACTATATCGTGTAAGGGAACTGTAAATTAAAACCCACTGGAGCATGAAAAACTATTATATGGGTGGTGGGAATTTTGTGAATTTCTATTAACGTCGTACTGAGAAGCTACACGGTGACTATTGGTGACAAACATCGTAATTTTGAACCTCGGTCGAGAAACGAGCTGGCAACTCCGTCGCAAAATATCCACATCATACCATCGAGAGGAATTTAACCTCGAACGATTTAACATACATCAGCCTTGGCTATTTGGCGTGTCTTTAAATCGAAAATAGTTTGTTTTTAGTAAGCATCATGATTCATTAGACAGTTGTCTAAGACTCAGGTACTCGTATTCGTGATCATGGCGCCTTTAGTACCTTAATAATTTGTCGTAACTTTTCTGGTCTGGTCTTTTCTGATTTCCTCGCCTTGTATGGAGCAGATTCACTAAAAGCAATCCATTGTTTTGATTTTTGCTTTGTTTTCATTTATATTGATGAATACAGGTCTCCTTCAGGGTGACAATTCAACGCACAATGACGTCGACAGCTTGACGAGGCACTAATCAAATTTTGATTTTGCAGCAAATAAATACCAAACCAAAACTATCTTATGAATCAATGTCGAATTGTTTTCGGTTCCGTTTAACAAAGGGTAGTACCCAACGGTAACAATAACTTACCTTAATGATGTCATTTGGCTTAAAATACAAGTACTTTTAAGCCATCCTCGTCCTTAAACCAATTCAAGGAAATAAATCTGAACACCTTTGAGATGACGTGTATCACTGATGGTACATGGCGTATATTATTTGAAATCACCTTACGCCATCGATGGTACATTATATGTTGATTTTGTGAGTTAGAAAATCAATCGAATGTTTAAGCGAAGCTTCAGATTAAGAGTTGACTTAAATTAGAGTTAAGAGTAAAGTATGTCATCACCAAATGTTAAAAATAGGGAGTAGAAGGAACGTATTAAAATTAGTTGGAATACGTTTTTTCCACAATATTTTTATTGCGTTTCACAAAATAAAGTCAATCATGGGCCTACTTAAATATAAGATCTATGTTTTTGTAACACGAACCATCTTTTAAATCCCAGTTTACCCATTTTTCAAAGCTTTTGAATGAAATTAATTCAATTATGATGCAAATCTTACTGTTATTGGTTAATTAATCAAAATGTAACACTCAATGATTTAACAATCAACTTATCATCAGTAATTGAAAATCAAGCATGGAGAAAAATAAATTCCTGGAAGACTTAAGACACATTTTTTTTTGTATCTTCTTTCAAGGCAAATTAGAAATAATCTTATAAAACAATATGCGCCTAATTTTAAGAAACAAATCACGTCTCTAATTTCGACTGTGAATAAAATAACTAAACAAAAATATCTGTTAGAGTTATAACAGTGTAAGTAATTACTGTAAAGATAAAGATACAAAGGAACTGGATGCAGGCACAGCATGGAACAGAAAGCGTACAGTCATAATTATTAAGATGTTTTCTTTCGCACAATTATGTTCCTAAGCTCTGGTTGCCCGCGATAATGAGCAACAAATCCGGTCATACATTAACTCGTTACTGTGCCAAAAAAATAATAATTATGACATTCTTGTCAGCATTTTACAGCTAACTAAACTGACTTTTTATCGCTCTTTTGTCTCCTAATTTGTCGAACAGCACCGTTAATCCCTTTATCCCTTCAAGGTTTGCCAATCATGGCGATAGGAAATTCTCGCTTAATTAAAAATAATCTAAGAGTGACATATTTTATTGATTTCAGGAATATGTATATAAAATGATATTTGAATCAATTGCGAAATTCAACGGGAACTAAATAAATTTTAATCAAGAGTATGCGCTTGAAAAAGATTATAATGCGGTTTTGTTGGTGTTTTGACAGTTTAATCTAATTGTATTGTTGATTATAAATATAGCGATTTATTTTAAAAAAATGGTAAAATCTAAATTTATTCTTATTTCTCATTGCATTTGTAATGTTTTGGAATAAAGATTTAAAGTGATATTCTTTCTTCTTTTTTTTTATATAGAAAAAATTGATAACATTAATACAGTAAATATATAAAAGGTAACAAATTTGTTACCAAATAGACATTATAGAACTTTTCTAACATTTTCTTAAGAGAATAGATAATTCTCTATGCCTAAAAAGTATTTAGAACTCCAAATTCCTTGGATCGGTTGGGATTAAAAATGATATATAATGTTGGATCCAGAATTTTGAAAAGTTAAAAACCATTGACTTACTCTATTGCAATATAGCCCTCTAAAATTCACCTCTTCAATATCTCTGTTGTACGGGTTACTGATCACGGAATTCGTTGTAAGGAAATATGAAAAGGGACCCATTTCTCTTAAATAATAAATTTGCTAGGATTATACGTTATTTATCGGCTACGAATACAACGACTTCGAGAACCTGGGAAGTAAAGAGAATATACAAACTATATTCTCTAAGAAATCTTTTATTACAAAAGACTATTAAAAATATCTATCCCAATCAAAACTACTTCTCCCGATCTTACAACCCTGTTATGTTCCCCAATATGTGTCAAAAATTTCAGTGGAAAATGTTATAGAAATTACAATACTTTTCCTATATAAAGTGACTTTCATAGTAAATCTAAGAATGTCTACAAAGAGTAGTTTTTCAAGCTAATTAAGGTGTGAAAAAGTCTTAAGCTTTCCAACAATGTACATTTTAAAGGGATTTGTAAAACCTGCTTCAAAATTTATGCTTACTAAGCTATGCCGCGTTCATTGCATTTATTTCATATAAGATATGATGGAAAATTACAACTTTCTTCGTTCGAGTGTACTAAGAAAGGAACTTACATTTGAAATATTTTATGTTTTTTTTTTTAAATTTAGATTACCTTTGAAATCAGATATTTTTCTTCGGACACACCATCAAATATATAAATAACATCACAAAATAATTCAACTCCTTTTTAATTTTGATGTTTGTGTTATGCATCCTGTAGCATCCCTAACGTCGAGCAACTGGACGTAATATGTAAGGGGCTCCGGGGACTATTGCATTTACTTATTTAACTATCTTTGTGAGTTACCTTATTTTAATCAACAGCACGATGTATTTCTTATAAATAAATGAAATAAACCTGAGAAACTAAAATTTATACTCATAACATTATTTAAAGTAATAACAATAATAATTTAATAAATGAAAAGATAATGCAAAATATATATATTTAATCCACATCCCTGAAAATTATTTGCAACGTAATTTTTCTACCCATAGAAAACTAATTTTAAGCGAATACTTAAATATAAATAACATAGTATAGAAATATGTTAAAATAATCAATGCAAAATATTATTCCATTTGATTTTCTTTTGTGATAATATTTATGCACTTTTTGTTAATCTTATTACTTGGATTTTAATAGATTATATATATAATATATATATATATATATATAAAGTGTGTGATGTACTTCTTTTTCTAAACAATACCTATTGTCCATTTTGAAAATGTTTTCATTCATTAGAGCATAATGTAGAAAATGGAAAATTTTAATTATAAATTTATTAATCTTACAAGAGAGATAAAGATAGAGAAAATTATATGGTGATAGCAGTGAAAGCGGCGCAATCTTCTTCCTTTCAATTCCATGAATTACATAATGCAAATTTAAGGAAGTCGGATGCGTAATTTCGCCATCGTGGCTAAAATGAAAAGAAATAAAGATTAACTCCTTGCTGTGATAGTTAAAGTAAGGGAAAATTAGAAAGTAGAATTAAATCTATGTGAAATGCGAACAAAAAAAAAAGCGAAAAATTAAAACTTATAAGACAAAACAAAAAATTAAGAGACAAATGTTAAACAAAAACTACTAAACCTATCAATGATGGCTAGAAGACTAAGCTATACATATGAAAAAGTATACACCAAAATTTGAAAAATCAATAACTATGAAAAAAAAATATAAAGAAATGAAGCATAATATTTTAAATTCTGAATCTAGCTTAAGTTAAATTTAATGCTGGTTACCTTAATTGCTTGATACATATTAATAGATGAGAAAGGAAATAATTCATGTGATATTTTCATTCTGTTACTGAGGGTGTCTTAATTATTTTTTACTTATGACTTTATTATGACTTTAAATTATTTTTTCTACGTTTTAGCTTTTTCGACCTTTTCTTCAATAAACTTTGGGTTCCATTACCGAATTATTTTGTAGTAAAGTGAGTAGATGGGATGGAATGAAACAGACAATTACGAAAAGGATGAAAGCCAGAACAATCCTCAATAAAAATGGCAACAAATGAATGCAAAATACACATAATTTTATAATAATCTTTATTTGATATACATTTTAAGTGTTAAAATTATTAAAAATAAAAAATGTACTTTTAAAACAAACCCATGCATAATTTTACCCTTAAAATATCAAATTTCTGCAAACTTCACTATTATTCTCAAATTGAATCACTGAAAAAAAAAAATCTGAAAAACAGTTGTTTATAACAACATTGTAAATCAACTTTGATTATTACAGTCATTTTCTATATATGCTGCGCATTTCGGTCCAACCTAAATCAAGTGGAACCAATCTAATATTCAATTCTCATCAGTATGATTGGCAAAGTAACGATCTGTTGATTCCAGATGCGTCCCTCCATCCCTTCGAAATCAAGGGAGGGAGCTTCCATTTCTATCGAAACACAATGAACTGGCTCTTCGGTTGATTAGCGCGCAACAGAGTGAGTGCGATCACAGATTGAGCAGGGATTGAATAGAGGTTCCGTTGTCCATATTCATCAGCCTCCCATACAAAGTTAATGACTTGTGGCTACTTCGCTTCCTGTAAGCGACTACCACACTTCTGATGGATCTTTTATAGGGAGGTTAAACGCGTTGCTTCTTCACTCCCAATTCGAGTGATTGCTTTAAATCAGATTATGCTTCATGATTTAATTCTGTTAAGTGTTCGGTGATGGTTTGGTGATTGATTATATCAGATGGAGGGAGCCGTCTGAATGCAGGGGAAAAAACCCGTGATGTGCATGGTAAATAAATCTTTCTTCCTCGCTTTTCATCAGGTTTCATTTTCTATTAATAAAAAAGTGAGATTTTTTTTTCAATAGACGATGCACGATAAATTATTCTAAGCGAAAATTGGATTTTAATATAAATTAAACTTTTTTAAAACCTTAATCAGTTAAGAATTTACATTCCTCCATATCATACGAGTGAAATATATACCTACTTCTATTTAGGTACTTTTCAAAATCTTTAATTTTAAAAGATTTTTGCACATCAGTTGTGACACAATAAGAAAACTTTACATAACTGATTTATGAATTTATTAATGTTACACGAAAGGGGAGGAGGATACACCGAGATAAATGGCTGACGCTACGATTGCCTGCTAGCTTTGGTAAACAAGAACGAAGTGATTGAGTTTTTTCCCGGTTAGATTCTCCAGGGAAGTAAAAGTAATGATTATACAAATCACATGGTAATATCTGTAGATACCTTATAGGTATTCCACACGGAGTCTCAATGGAGGATAGGGAACATCCTTATTTATTCCGAGTGTGAGAAACGTATTTATAAGTATTTTCGAAAATCACGTGATCACATAAATCAGACGATTAAAAGAAATGGGATCAAGATATACGGATGGACGTACTACCATGATAGTTAAATTATAGGACACATTACAAAATTTAATAGATTTGAGGGTAATAATTACACACAGACACACACACACGTGTGTGTGTACTGTTTTAATGAATAAGCATCAATTAAGCAGTTTACCAAAGGCTTTATATATTGATTATCCCAACAATCCATTTCCTTAATGTAAGTGAATAACCAGTGTCATTTCTGCGAGTATATATACGAGTTCGAACGCACTAAAAATTAAAAGTGGTGTTTTTAATTTTTCATTAGGAAATAAGTAATTAAGCCGCTACATAAATTCCATAGACAATAGGCATATACAAAATTGAAAAGACTACGGGTCGAACAAGAAATTAGAAGTATTACGCGGTACTATTCTATAGCAAAAAAAAAAAAAAAACTTTTAATACGACGATTCCGAAGTTTCAAGGTTGACACAAGGTAGTCAATTCTCGTTGAGATAGAGGACGCTGGAACTAACGACACTTTTCCATGTATGTATGAGTGATTCGATTCTTTATTTTAAGTTTCACGAAATTCATCTTGAAAAAAGTTGATAGCATTTATAGGTTCTTCCAAATAGCGTCGTTTTTTCCTAGAAAAAGAGCTGTCAACTTTTGAAACTTATCACATGGAAAATATCTTTTTAACAAAAATCAATAAGTAAAATATCCTTGATCTTTGTCTTCAGAATTAGATTCTCTGAAGTTCGATTAATTGCTTTTGCTGAGAAAGTAGTGCTAGTTCTATATCAACATCAAACGGCAAAGAGAAAATTCGGAAGCCAGATTCTCCGTATTTTAAACCAGTGATCTAGCATTGAATTAATCATTGCAATTACGAATGTTTGTTGCTCAAACTTAAACAGTTAGCAGAACAGATTTAATGTTTGGTTTTAAGTCATCGCTGGCTGTATGTTGCAAATGTAAAATCAAAATATTAACTTAAAAGACAAAAACATTTTAAGTAACAACTACACAAATTTAAATTCATCAGAACACTATATTTTCTCTGTACCTTTCAAAATGGTTGATAATTATTTTAAAGAGATTTACACTTTCTTTTTCTGCATATACCTCGCATATTTTATTTATAAAGTTTAGGCAACCCATATGTAAATCTAAATAAACAGAAAAACGTTGTAAAATGGATTCCTTAGAAAATAACTTTTGGATAACTTTTCTAATATTAATATTGAAAAAAAAATATATATAACAGAAAAATGTAACATATAAAAAATATCAATTTCAGGATACTGCAACTCACACTCAAAAATAAAATACATTAATTTCCTTTAAAGTAGTAAAGTATTTCCTTTAAAGCATTGTTAAGTTGAGTTACTACTTCTTATAATAATCTGATTCATTAATAAGGAAGAGGATGTGTTTGAATATCTTTAAAATATACCTTCCATAGTAAAGCCCATGAAACAAAATTAATAAAGAGAATTTTAATTTATTCTGAAAAACTCTGGATTAATGTACTGTGCTAAGTAAGCATTATTAGAAAAATGATCGCTAAGTATATAAAAGTTTTATAGCAAAAAAAAAAAAAAAAAAAAAAAAAAAAATGGTGTTCTCTATAAATGTACCATTTGGTGGGTTTGCTATCAAATTAAATCGTTAGGTTTATTTATATTTTAACCTGTTTTGTAGATAAGTAACGAATAAAAAGTTACTGAAATCTTAAACGATTTTCAGACCGAATATTATTTCAAATATTTAAGGGCTTATATATATTTTTGTACTATTACTTTATGAAAATTTAATAATTTAATACTATATATTAAAATTTGTCCTAAAACACAATAAATATTTTTTTATCTTCATAGAAGCATTTGTTTCTCCATAAAAAAAATATTTATAATATATTACTTTAAATTATATTTGTCATATAATATTTGCATAGGAAATAATTACTATTTAAACTAATTCATAGAAATTAAATTTATTTAATGGAAAATAATAAAAGAATAGGCAGATTCAAATATAAAATATCATAGAATATTTGAATATCAATTTCACTCTTCTTGAAAGATACATTATTATACCCTCTTTCATGTTTCATGTCATCACTAGTTTCCTGCCTTTTAGTAGTCACTTAAATTTCTCTCATATCTTTCAGAGTAAGTGCTCACGTACTTAATGATACCTTAAATTATCCGTTGTTTTAAATATATGTGCACACTTCTGCCGGTAACAACGTCAAAACTTTTAAATAATTCTCCTCTGTGTATTTGAAGATGCTGAGAAGGACAGCAATTAAGTGAAAATGGTCTTTTAAAAGCGATGTAATCCAGACATGTTGCATAAATTTGCTTCATGTAGCTTTATCGCCGAATACACCTTCATATTCTTTGACTTTTCAATCATCTTTACAATCTATTTATTTTTATGTTTCATGTGTGTTTTAAGTAATAAATGTACATTTACATCGTTTCTGTAAACGAGATCTAACATTTTCTGCAAATATTCCGTTCATTATTTTTAGAATTTAGTTGTACAGTTTGCATACTTATTTTTGTTGTTGAAATGCATAGTTTGACGTTTAAATATTTTAGTCCCTTATTCTGTATTTACCATTTGATCTCAGTAATAAATATTCAGTTTCATCATTGCAGAAATATGAACTATAATTTCAGACAAAATGCTGACGTCTATCAAATATTTTTAGAATTCCGAAGTGACTTGCTCTTTTCGTTTTGCTGGTCAAAATATGTATCATTTAGTTTTTCAATCAACTTTACATTCTTTCATTTTTTTCATTTTCACATGCACTTTGAGTAATAAATATACATATTCATCACTGGTATAAAAAAAAAGGAAAGCAATTCCTTCAAACATATAGTTAAATTAATTATTCTTGGAATTTTGTTGTTGAATGAATATTTATTTCTCATGAAAATATACAACAAATGTTTGAGCACAATTTTTCTTGACTATGAAAACTTACGAGTGTATTAATATCTAATATTTCCTATAAATTTAGTGTTAATTTTTTTAAAATTGTCATTGTAGTTTGCATAGTTTTTCTTACGGACGAAAAATATATAATCTGACATTTCAGACATTATACTTCTATTTACATTAATCTATATTATTAATAAGTCTAAGCTTTTAAATAACATTTGTTAAATATATCTGTATAAAATTTAAATCTATACGTTGTGTCTTAAAATTAAATTAATTTATTATAAATTTAAATTAAATCTGTTTATTATATTTTCATACAATTCAAAGTTGTAATTTTTATGTAATGTTTTTTTAAAGGAATAAAAAAAACCAATTTTAAAAATGTTAATTTCCATGTGGATTTAATGTGCCAGTTATCTTTTCAGCTAAAACACCTTTTTCATTATACTAACTTCTGAATAAATAATTAAAGTAATGTGCACTTGCATATATATATTAGTTATTATATTTATATGATAAACACGCTTAGGGAAAATCTTTTTTTTTTATATTAAGCCAACATTAATCAAAGATTAAAATGTGAATCTCGTAATTAGTAAGATTATTTTTTTTACAAATATTAATCTAAAATAAATTAAAGCACTTTCAAGAATTTTATTTAAATTATTTATCAACATTACCTTAAGAATTTGATTTTTCAGTGGAATGTTCGACATCTTTAAAAAGTTTTAATTTAAAAATATTTCCTCCTACAATTTTTGAAAAACTTATTTCAGAAGGCAATTTTTTATTCGGTTTGAACAGTAATTTTGGATTCGTTACTTTATTCCATTATATTTACAGAACAGGTTTTAGTTCAGTTATTTTGTTGACTAAATTTTGAACACATAATTGTTTCCTTAATTGTTTAAAATACGAGCTATTATATATAAATATACTTATTTTAGTGCCATTTATTTTCAAAACATTTACTTTAAGAAATTTCAATTTCATAAACTTGAATTTTCATTTACCCGTTATCTTTATAAAAGTAAAATATTCTAACACATATTTATCATCTAAATAATTTTCCATGTATTAAAATTTAAAAATATGCTAAATTTTCCTCATATATTGATATTTATCTCAAAATTTGCATCCCCACCATGCATTAAAAACGAGAATCTCGTTACTTTTTACCTCAATCAAAGCAGCAAACTCATGAAAAGGGACCTGAAACCCTCTTGTCGTTTAATATTTCACATCGCTTTAAAAAATTCCACCCCAGTCCCTTTGAGAGGGAGATTCACAATGCGTCACGCCATTGCAATGTCAATCTGTTGCATCCCCATTTGAAGCAAACGATTTTCTTTTACAACAACGTTTCCCCATGTTGCATGCATCACGGAAGACTACTCCTCTTCATATGGGCATTCTTCGTGTCAATGTTACTGTCGAAGGAACAAAATGGAAACACCGAGAGGGGAGAATGCCAACCAATCAGAAAAGAATGTGGCTCCGAAATGGAAAGCAACTTCCTGTCAACCCCTCGTACTGCAGGTGCACGATAATGTTCGAAAGATGTACGCTGAGGCACAGATGCTACTCTGCTTTTTATGGAGTTATTCAAGGAGGGTTCCGCCCATTCCCCCAAATCCTATTAACAGCTCCCTCGCCTGTAAAGGTGGGTTTCCAGCATTGCCTAAGAGTATTATCTTTTTGTTCTCGTTTTCTGATGTTCTCTATATTATTTTGTTCCGTTATACGCATTCGAAATTCGGTAACTCGTTACTATATTTTTTTTTTCTTTTCACTTTTAAGTACTTTTAGAATGGCAACTTTATTTATAATTCTAAGGAAACGTAAACATATATTTGCTAAGCGAGAGACTCTGAAAATAATGAATAATTCTTGAATTTTTGATTAATTAGTATAAACTAAACTAGATACAAAGATATTGATGAAGAACTTCATAAAAATGTAGCTTTATCAATTGAAAAAGATGCAACCTACATCTCTGATGAATTATTTAAGCTTAAGAACCTTAAGGCTTGGTTGGATTTAATGTGCAGAAGTTACTCTGAAACGAGGTTCTCGCACGTATTTTCTTTCAATTTACTTCTCAGAGTTTTAATATGATGTCATTTAATCGGAGAACCTCTTTTTGTAAAAGAACCGTGACTATTGTAAATTGGAATAGAGATGGTGTAGTGAATGAAATTGATGAGACAGTATTTATAGCAATCAAAATTTTAACTAGATGATTAGTTGTAAGAGAAATAGATTAAAAAGCTTGACTCAACGATTAGTGTAAACTGGTCATAGATGAAGGAATATTTTGTCTGATACAACTTAAATGTTTAGTAATGATAAATAATTAAATTTTTAGAAATGATAAATAAACATTTTATAATGTTAATATTTAAGAGCGGGCGCACGAGGGTTTACTCCACAGGCCCGATAAGCGTCTTGAATATTGGATAATTCTCAATGGAAGAATAAATGTTAATTTGATTCCAATAATGATTCTTGACTGTGTGAACTCTGTTATTTTACTGTAGTTGGAATTCAATATCTTACATCATATTTTAAAACAAAAATATCAAAGCGTCAAAACTAAATTATATATATATATATATATATATATATATATATATATTAAAATTATTAAATCAGATGAACCTCAGAAATTGAATTGCAAGCGTTCGTTTCCATGAAACACCAAATAAAACATAAAAAAGCATTTAAAATTCGATAAAAAGTATGACTGAAATAAAAACACTAAAAAATTCTGAATAATATATATATATATTTTAAAAAGTATAACTTTGTCCTTTACCTTAAAAATTGTAATTGATTTTATATATAAGATTAATATATATAAAATTTCGATTAGAAATATTTTTAAGTGAAAAACGGAAGAAAAATAGTATAAAAGTTAAAATGATTTAATTTTTTGTATATACGGATGAATAGTATGCATTTCTTCTGTAATTTTTAATATTATCTATTTTTAATAAATAACTTTTTTAGAGGTTGAATAAAATCTTTTTTCAAACTCCGATTTCAGCATAAAAGTCCAACTCAGTCAATTAAATAATATTATGAGGAAAGAGGCATTTTTCAAAATTAATTGTAGTTGATTTTGAATACATATATTGGATATTTCACAAAAAAAAAATCGAAAGCTTAAACTTTTTGTGTAAGACTGGATTGACTTCATCACAAGCATGAAATGTTGATATCCATTTCTATAAGTTTGAAAAGATAATAATGATTTAATGTTCATTCAAAAATTTTGCAAAAATGGTTATTTTAAGTAATTTACGGACATAAACTGGGGGTCAAGTTTTTATTGAAAATAAAAATATTGATTTTTTTGTGTCATGATAATTATTCCGATTTTTTTTTACTATTAAAAAATTATTTTGAAAGAAAACATCAATTCAAGAAATATTTGAAAGTGGAGCTATCAAATGATGAATTTTAAATATTCTTTAACAATGATAAATTATTGCTTGAAAAAAAGTTTTTACTACCTAAAATAAAGATGTAAGGGAAAGAGAAATAATATATATCTCTGTTTTATACATTTCTAAAATACAGGCACTTCCCCTCCAAAAATAAATAAATAAAAGAGAGAGAGAGAGAGAGAGAGAGAGAGAATATTTTTGTAGTTTATTAATTAAACGTTTTTATTAATAAAAATTGGAGAAAATTGTTATAAACATATACAGCTAGGTATTAAAAAACACTGGTTTATTTCTGATTTTCAGTAATGGTTTTAATGTAATTTTTTTTCAGATATGCACTTAAAATCTAATTAAATATTTGAAATTATTTTAGACTATATATATATATGGTTTATGCATTGAATATAAATAATATTCAAGTTATATGTTTATATAAAATACTATTATATTTATACTACTTTCTAAGGAATTTGATGTTAAACAATATTCAAGCTCTAACTACATTTATATATGTTAAACAGCTATTATATATATACTGCCTTCTAATGATTTAATTGTTATTTCAAACAATACATATTAAGACAAATAAATTATACTTTTGTCAAATATTTCAAAATAAAAAATTAAACTACAAAATAACTAATTACTACTGAAAAAACTGGAGCTACGAAATGAATTAAGAAAAAAGGTTAATTTCAATATAAATTTTGTCATTACATCGAATCAGTTAAGTTACTTTTTTAAAAGATGATCTATTTCAGGGGCATTTTTTAAGAATTTTTTTGTACTAAGAGAAATTTTCTATTTTCATTCTACATTTTTCACTTTTTATTTAAAAGAAAAACGAATAAGTTTTATTTCAGTTTTTTTTTTTTTTAATTTTATTTTGTTATTATTATTATTTTTTTTTTATTTTAATTTTAATTTTTTTTTTTTTCATTTTTACTTTCGCGTTAGTTTTATATGTATAATGATAAATATGTATGCTTTTGGCAAATTTAATTTATAAAAATCAAATTCTCGTAATGCAGTATTCTTAAAGACTAAAAAAAATGTTTTATAAACCAGTTTCAAAATGAAAACGTGAAAATTATGATATATTGCTCAATTTTTAGCATCAAATATATTTCTTAAGATATAAGGATACAGATGAAATTGATTCACATAACAGACAAGGCATAAGACTAATGTGTAAAATTTAATCAGCAGTCGGAAACTAAACGCGATATTTGGTGTGAATTGCTCACGCGCTGCACAGCGAAAGCTAAACAACGAAATAAATTGATCTTGACATTCCCATTTGAATATAAATCATTTAGTAGCGAAAATAATTGCCTAAGCCTCTTTCGAAGCGATGCAACCTAAGTTCCATTCTGCGTGGAATTCAATCTCTCTAGCTGCAGAATAATATAAAATAAAATGTTTTTTTTTCCCTTACAGAAATAATAAACTAAATATTTAAAAAAACGACTCCAGAAAAACGGAGTATCTTTTTGGTAAAAAGAGAAGGGGGGGGATGTTAAGTTCCAGTTTGTTCGAAAGTAAATGCAAATATATTTTTGCATTTAGTATCATATCTATCCAAACAATCTTTTCCGGATGTAAAAATCAGGGGAAAACAAAACTTGTTCTTTTAGATTAGATATCTGAAAGAAAAGAAAAAAAAGAAAAAAAAGAACGGATATGCATGAAGTCACAGAATTTTTCCTAAACCGTTGTTCTATGTTGAGCAATTTGAATGCTTGAAATATGTCTTACTACACACAAAATATTGCATAATTAGATTTTGAGTTTCTATAGCATTAAATACAAAACGCTTTTTCAGCAAATTTCATTCTCTGTTGCTAACTAATTATCTAGTTTCAATCAACGACAATTCTGTTTCAACAATCACATTCAATTATATCTGAAAAAAAAAAGTTTTTCTTTTAATTGAACATCGTTAAGAAATTTCAAATGATGTGGCAATAATATATACATTTTTATGACTTAATGCATTCTAAATGGTTACGTGTAAAAAAGAAAATAGTTATTATTTGATTTCATGATAACCACGCACATGGTTCCATATGAAACACTTTAAAATATATCGTTCCATAAATTCATAGTTTATTAGAGTTACATTAAAAGTAACACAAATTTTATTAGCAAAAGATCTCACAGTTTTGAATCACGGTCAAGTGATGAGGACAGATCTTGAGCTAAACCTCCACTCTTCTAAAATTCACTCCTCACTAAAATGTGCGCGATTTCAGCCTCTACAGATTTCACCCTCACATCAACTCCACTACCCCACTGGAATTAAGTAAATGTAGAATCGGGATACGAATGTGGTTGCTGATTTAAACATCGCTCGATCAGAAATCGGGATTAATTATTGCAAATTTACCGACTATTTCCTTTAACAATAATTCGACAAAATCTTATACCAGTAAATTAATAACTCTGTAATATGTGGATATGAAATAAAAATTCATAACAATAATACATTTTATATGATTCTTGTATACTTCAACAAAAGTATAAAAAATATTTTTTTTAATATAAATAACACATAGAAAATCCAGCAATTTTGATAAGTTATTATTGGTAATACTTATATACCCGTGATTAATTTTTCTTAACGGAAACAGTTTTTAAATGTTAATGAAGTAGGTTGTTTATTTGTCATTATATACTTTTAAAAATAAATACGTAAGAAACATAACTGATCCTCACTTTGGTCTCCAAATTATAATTTAATTTTTGTACAAAATAATCCGACCATTAGAAAAACTCTGTCAGAAATTCTTAACTTGTTTTAATAATTATACATTATAAATTCCATACACTAATTGAATATAGATCTTCCTTATATTTTCCTGCTAAAATTACTTGGCTCTTTTTAATAATTGAATCAATATTTTGTGTGTCCCAGAGATGCATTATTATGTTACATTTCTGTTTCGAAATAAACACGGATAACTCTTATCACCTTATTATTCGAATTGAGGATTCCAAACACTTTGAAAATGATTTGTTACAGTAGAATTATTTTGCTTAAATTTGTTAGAATAATACCTTTTTTTCTACCCATTCATTACATTCCTTATTATTATAATATATTTTATTATAATTATGTACAATTTCTACATTTTCATTTAATTGGAAAAATGTAGTAAAAATTAATTTCTTACAAAAATTAAAACTTTTTTTAAGCGAAATAATTTAAAACATCTTCGAATTTCAACATAGATAAATAAATGAAGGCAAAAGGTCTTCCCGCTTTTTTGCCTATTGTCAAAATGCATATTGTTAAACTAAATGCGAAAAGTTATTTGTAAATTAATTAATGATTGTTCCAGTACTTGCCTTTAGTACATATGCGTGATTTGTAACGAATACATTTTAAACACTTTTTGAAAGAAAATATTAAAATATTATCTAAGAACATAATATACGTTATCAAAAAAATTAATCATGAGAATACCTTTTTTAAGATAAGATTAAATAACTTTTAAGCATTCTGCAAAATCAATATAATTTTAAATATACGTTCAGATTGGAAAGTAGTAACATACTGGGAAATAATACTCGGTTACTTTTTTATGTGAAAAAAAAATTCTCTCTTTTTAGATAAATTTTTTATTTAGATGAAGCCTCCCGTAATTGAACATCATTTTAATTTTGATGTTTGAGATCTACAGCAGGTGGTTGAGTCGTTTTTTTTAATGTAGACAAAACATTCCCGTAACGTGAAATAAAGAAGCAGATGTTTTTACGTAGCTCATTTTAAAATTTATTTTTAATCAGTTTCCTTTTTACCGATTAGCTCCTTTTTTATTATTAATATTTATTGTATCTTTACTAATAACCAGATGGTGTACATGAGAAATTCTGATCTCAGTGGGATAGTTTATTCAAATTGGTTCTTTAGGTATTTTAGGATAACTTAAAGCACTCTTTAATTACATAATTATTTTTATTACTAAGTAAAGCGTGTCCTTGAAAACTTAGATTAACACAAATCATGTACCTTACTCCCAGTTTATTATTTTTTTATTGAAACATTTATGAAGCTTATGAAAGGAAAGCAAAAAAAAAATTGGTAATTTAAGAATTATCTGAATCACTATAATATTGAAAAAAAGTATCTCTGCTTTGTGACACCTCGGCTTTGATACTCCTGATTTGCTCCATAAATTCACTAAATAATTAGGACTTAAATAATCAGGCAATGCAATATTTAAGCTATACTTACTCTTATTTTATAATATTTAAAAGTCTATATTGGGTTTTCGAATATGAGGCAAATCCTTCTCGTGTCCTCAAATGAAGATAACTTGAAAATTCTACTTATCTCATTAACCAAAATAATAATAATAATAATAATAAGAGTCAGAAACGAATTCTATTTTAATGTTATTAATTCAACTATTCAATAATCTTCAGATACTAAACGTCATTCACTCTTTCCTAAATTTCTAACTCTTTTTTTCACTACTTATAAACACTTTCAATCTCGCTATCAAATCATTCTTATTATCATTACAATATATATCAATGTTATAGTTTGCCTAAGTCACTGTTCACTCCGAAGTAAATATTTCAAAAGAAATATCATCATACAGACTTTCAAAAGGAGAGTTGAAGGAAGAAACGCCTTCGAAACATGTTACAACACAATTTAAACTAACATAGCACAAGCAGGGTGGGCAATAATGCTTCGACTTATTGTCTCTGAAGTTAATGCTACCCTTCATTTTTGGAGGGTCTGGTTGATCGTTTTTATAGACCTGTATTTTGCTACTTTGTGTGTGCTGATAACCGTGTTTCATTAGTTAAATATTTATTAATGTCTTATTAAGTTTTAGGTCAACAAGTAGTCATTAAAATTTAAGTTAACAATTTTCATGAGCATAATAAAGATTCAGGACTAGTTTCTTGATTCTCTACTTCGTCATTTCCTTTGTTCAAAATCTGTGTGGCGTATACTTTTTAATTCAAATCATGTATTTCATTCATTAGGAAAATTTTAAATGTGTTATTGAAGTTTGCGTAATAATTTAATATCTCTCGGAATAAATAAATTAAAGTCATTAGATGTATCAGCCATGATTCAAAAATGCCACTTTGATGTGAACTTCTGACCTATCCATCACTTCGACGAGAAATAACGGACCATCTGACTATGATAAACACAAACTGATATAATGGAAGTTCTTCATAATACTCTTAATTCGCGTTATAATTAAGAGGTGTAATTTTTTTAGAAAAATAAAATATGAATAATACAAAATATCTATCTATTCTTACAAAATAGAAAATTAAATAAATAAATGTCTTGCTTTTGTAAGAAATTTGACGTTGCAAAGTTAATTTAAATAAGTTATTTCAAAGTCACACTTTAATTTCAGAATTTCTAAGTTAACCATTTTCGATGGAAATCAAATAAATATTGTATCAATCAGAACGTAAAAAAGTCATGTAGATGGGGGTTGGCAGAGAAAAATTATTTTAAGAATAGATGAAATTATTTGAAACAAATGAAAACCACATGTAAAAGCCAAATATCAATACTTTAAAATTTCAGTGTATATTTGCTTTAACAAAGAAATTGGTTAGTGGCTATGTTCGTGGACATGAAACCAGCATGTTTTCGTCGAGCCGTGAATTCGAGGCCTCATACCACAAAAGATCCGCTGAGCTGTGAGGCAAATGTAGGTTTATTCTGTCGAGGCTTCAAGTCCTCCCATTAGCGTACTGAGGAAGTTAGGAGAGAGAGGAGCCAGCTCAGGTATTGTCCGCGTCACTTGCCGAGATTCAAAATTACAAGGTCCTTCGCCAATAGCTCTCGTGTTGCTTCTCAGTGTTACGTTAATAAACATTTACACTCACTTAATAAGGAAATGTCGTTTAATATATAATGTAGATGAAACAGTTAAAAAAAAACCCCATAAAATTACAGATTTCGCAATAAAGGTGTATTGTTCTTATTTTACACAAATATTCACATGTATATAAAATCCGACACACACACACACATAGATATGTAGGTATATATAGATATATATTCAAAAACTTAATCGACAAATGCAGTTTTCAACATACAAATATGAAATAGTTCAAAAGGGCTTTTTGCAACCAGTAGAGTGAAAACATAGCTCAGTAGAAAGGTAATACATATGCAAATAACTACACTATAACATGAAAGAGTGCGTCATGGCATTCAAAAGCGTGGGATGGGTGCGCTCAATGTGAAATGAACAAAAAACCATCCAAATATTTTTACACGTAGTAAAATAATCGGCAAGCATAAAGAGCAACGCTGTTTAAAAAGTGTTGCACAAGAGTTCGAAATTGACAAAAAATGTAGTTTTAAGAACTCGAAAAGCCTTCCTAATGATAGCTGTAAGAAATTTTTGCTTTCGTCGACCGAGGAAAACAAAAGCAAGGAATGACTGGTATATTGTTCTGCAAGCAAAAGAGACTGGAACTAGGCATAGGGCAACATTTCTCAGCAGTTGCTTATGGCAACCGGGTAACAGGTAACGCAGTTTATTAAAATCAGACATCTGCTTTCATCAACTTTTAAGTGCTACATTGTGCTTCTAAATGAGAATTTCCTGTCACCTAGTTTATTGTTTTTGGAATTACTGCACAATCTGAAAATTACTTAAGTTTTGTATACATTGCATTTAAAATATGATTTGTATTTGTAAATATGTCTCCTGACTGTCATAGGGGAAAAAAATTTAAACCACTGAATAACAAATTTATTTATGTTAACACGAGGGGGAGGTAGATACATAGGGAATAGTGACAGACGTAACATTCGTCCATCCAATCTGGTAATTAAGTAAGAACTAGCAGAATCTTTCCCATGTCTGTTTCTCCAGGGAAGATTTATACAGTTGTAGGGTTCTTCAGGTATTCTACATGAAATCTTATTGGCTGGCAGGGAATATCTCTAATAACTCATACTTGGGAAAGGTTGATCTTAGCATTTTTTGGAAGTCACATGAATGCATAAATAAAAGAATGAATAATGGGATCATGAAATAACAATAAATATATTACTATGGTTGTTAAAATATAGGGCAAATCAAGAAATTAATTAAATTTAAGGGAAATCATTTCATATACGTATATGTGTATATATATACACACACATAAGTTGTACGTGTATATACTCGTATATAAATATATATACTTAATAGTTACACATTATGTGTGCATGTATATATATCGCCATAAAATCAAAATAAAAGAAAATTTGGTTTTTTATCACATGAACATCAATATACATATTAAAGAAAAAATACCAGGAATCATAATAGTGAATAAACAGCTTCGAAAGAGGAATGCAGGATCGCGTAAAACAATAAGATCCTAACTAAATGCTGCACACGAAACTACGTGAAAATAATGAAAATTGAATTATTAAAGTATTTTTAAAGTTTATTTAAAATCTTATACAAGTGTAAGGAACATGTAATTGTAAAAAAGTATTATAAGATAGGTAAATATAAAAGTCTCAGGCGAAAATTGGAATGATTTTGTTGCCGTCATATACAGTATCTATAATGTTGCCATAATTTAAATTATCGTGCTGACTGTATATTCAATTTTATTGTAAAATAAAGATAAAATTTTGAAAGCCTTGGCTAAGCTTCTACGAAACATCTTAGAATGGAGAAACGTTCCCAGTATAACAGATAAAGGGATTCTCAATGGTGGAGAATGAGGTTGACGGAGTTCTTGTGGCAGATCTCATTATCGAATGACCCTACTAAGTAGCTATCACTCTCGATCCGTTATTACCCTCGTGATGGGTAGGGACGTCCTGCTGCGTCATCCCTTCCATCTACGTGTTGAGTGATCAGTCGATAGGATAAGCTCCCTTGGCTTAGGCCGAGTATGCAATCTGTTGTATCACTTGCAACGAGCATCTGATGATTATTCTCATTTGATGTTGTGCATTTGTACTTAACATCGGAAGCATTTCGAGAGGCTAGTTCATCTTACACGTAGATAATCGTATTTATCATTGCAGCTTATACTTATACTATGTGATTGTAATATCAGGCTAAAGTGATTTCGTAAATATATCAATCGCCTTTTATGTTATTGAGAGTATTATAACTCTTTATTGCAAGAGAAGGAAAATAATTGCATTATTAAGTTAATAATGTACAGAATGAAAAAAAAAAGTCTGCTTTTACTTATAACTCTTGCTAATATTTACTGTTTTGTATCACTGTAAAAATGATGCACCATCAATTATTGTTAATGAGTTATATAATAAAATCTTAATTTTAATATGAGGAAAGAAAAACTATAGATCATGTACAAATTATAAGCAGGATTAGAGAGGAATAAAATGAAAGAATTTCAAAAGGGAAAAACATATTGCTCCCCATAAAATGGCAGATTAGAACATGCTACAGTTGTTCAACACCACTGGATACACACATATATATATGTGTGTGTGTGTGTGTGTTAAAAATTCAAGCATTTGTTCAGTGAAATTATTACAAATTTAAATTAAATCATTATAAATTTTCCCCGCTGAAGAGTAACAGATGAGATCATTTTCAGTGTGCCGTCGCTTTTATATGTAGGGAAATTTGGGAATTTTCTTTGAGTCACTTGGATTCACGTGGTACAAAAAGAAGGTACTCTCAGGGAAAATCCCTGAGTCTAGAGAGATTATTTCTAACAGATTTACAATTATGGGAAAGCGGATAAAGCAAATTTGATGAACGCACAATCTAATAAATAAAAATATAATTTGGAATTGGATTAGGGAATAGAAATGAACTCTTTACTTTTGAATTAGAGAATGGGAAAAATTATGAATGTGTGGGACATGAGAGAGTAGTGGATGAGAAAAAAAAAGTACATACAAAATAGCATCTATGATGTGATTCAAAACCAAATACTTCTTCAAGAATAAAACTAGAGTAAAATAAAACTTAGTGTCTTCTCAATCTGAATGAGTTATTTTAATCTGTGTTTTCAAAAAATTATTCGATAATATAACTTCTGATCTGTAAATGAACACTGAACAACAACTTTATAATATCACCATATTTTATTATCGATTTACTCTTGAATAATCACATCACTTTTTTAACACCCCCGTTATGATGAGGATGTGATATTAGAATATAATTATTGTAATTCAATTTTTGTCACCTAGTTATATGGGGTGTAATAGCGCATTAATTTACATCATAAGATAGAGTACTCAGTTCCAAAATCTTTAAGTAATAGTGAATTTTCTATTAAATAGATATAATTAACATATAAGCTACATAATTATTAATATTAGATTTCTCATACTGGAATCCGATGAAGAACCAATTTCTAATCCTGTCAACTCAGGAGCTGAAAAAGAACCTGAGTTAAGAATGGAAAATAAGGTAATATGATTGGGGTAAGTCAATGCTGTACTGTTTAGTAAAAGGTATATGCTGTTTTTAATAAATATATAAGTATTATGCTTTTCGTATTTCATAAATATCGTCGTCCATACTTTTCCGTCCATGAAGCTATCTTCGTTTTTTTTTGCAGCTTCTACACCTAAAACAATTCGATCTGTGCAATCAAAACTAAGCTAATTGTATGAAACAGTGTCAAATTTGTTTCGGCACCTTTTAACACATGGGAGCACATAATGTAACACCATTTTATCTTAAAGTGCAATCTATCGTCAATACAGGTATGCTTTTAACAGCCTTCTTTTGTGCCCAGGGATCACGTGTAAGACGACAAAGGTCATATTATAAACAATATAGTTCCTTCATTTATTTTAACAAAAAGTATATTCTATTCACATCTTAAGATAAATAATGGAAATAAACTTTTACTTGAGAAATGAAAGCTGAGTATAACTAAAGTAAGTTAAATACAGCTGGAGGAAATTACATGCGAATTGTGCAACTACCATCCAATCGGTATTGAAATTGTAATATAAAGTTGGATTATCACTATAAGCTTCCACAACAGAGCAACTAAATTTCAATACTTCTTCACGTGAAGCCTTAACTACATTACTATCTCCTTTATTTTCTCTCATATTCTCTCCCTTGATCTTTCCTATTTATTCCCTGATCTCTCCCTTTCGACTGATTTAGAGAGTAAGATTCCGAGGAAAAATCACAAAACGAACTTTATTTGGAATCCAGTCATACCTCCATTAACTTTGGTAAATGAACGTGATGTCGCTGAAGGAAATATAGTTAATCTATAAAAAGAACAGAAGGAAATAAAACAAAATGACGCAATACAAATTGCATTTGACCTCATATACGTTTTCAATTAACTATGTATAATTATCAATAACAAACCATAAAGCTAGTTAATAGCCTGTTTGTGCAATCGATCTCTCGTTTAGTCTTAACGATTATACTTTTTAGAACTTATATATATATATATATTTATGTGTGTGTGTGAAATATCTTCACGATGTTACTGTTGGTGTTAGCTTGATGACAAATGACAAAAATGATGATGACAAAAATTTATTTTTATTAATATTTTTCAGTATTTTATTAATCTGTAGTGTCCAACCATGACAAAAGTACAGCGAGCTAAATTGCGTGTCTGTTGCAGCAGATGTCCCCAGAGAATGAAGACGCTAGATCTATTCGAACACTATAATTTTCCTGGATAAAAAGAGGGTCTCTTTAATTTTGTTAATCCACCGCTTTTTAAATAGGGTTCAAGACATTTCTAGTAAACATAACATATATGATTCTATAGCAGAAATTACAGTAGTGAAAAGTGGAAATAAAGAAAGTTTAAAATTTAAAAAGTCTTATATTAAGAATATATTACAAAAAAGGACGATTTAACTTTTAATTTATAGCACACAGACATATATTTATCTATTCAGTAAGTTTTAGCATCTTCATATATTGTGTTTTACCTCCAATATTAATTTCATTATAAGATTACTCAAGACAACTCATGTACCACGAGCAAGCTCATAAAATACAGAACATCTCAATTATTAAGTGTCTGAAAACCAGTTTATAATTCTGGTGATTTTTCCAAAAAAATAGTCAGGACCGTTTTTAGATACAAAATTCCTCGTTTTTAAACCTGGATAAGAGCCAATAATCCATCAAAAAGCTGCTACAGTAACTTTTTTTTTTGTTTTTTTGCTTCCATTGCTGTGAATTTGTAGTCATCAAATTCCCACCGGAGTCCCAACGTCCACTTAACTTATCATTAACTACAAACTAAACCATCAACGCTTTATATCATTCATAAAACTGCATATTACTCTTCCTGTACATACATCCAGAAATACCTCTGGCCCATTTTAATCCAGTCTAGCGTTAACATTACAGCAGTCGACCTCATGATGAATGGACGGGGAAATATAATAATGCATCCAACCGAATGAAGGGTAATCTTCCTCTACTAAAAAACGATGATGAAACCAACAAACTTGAACCTTAGGAAATTTCCATTATGTGATTTATATACCTCTAATCTCTTTTCTCTTCGAGTTCCAAAACGAAGATTTTCTAGATATTTTTTTGCCGTTATTTCACACATCTAGTACCTTCAGACTAATGTCCAGAATTTCTTTAATTTAATCCTGTGACAGGAAAAAAGGGATTATCGGCGTTGCTATTTTTTGGTTGTTTCTTATGTACTAAGAAAATGTATGTGTATTGTGTCAAAACACAATTGATTTTTTTACAGGATTATGAAAATCTTGGTTAAAGAAGATAAAGAACTGAGATAATAATCCATGATTAATGATGAGACTAGCTACCAAGTTAAATGAAAGCGAAAAGCGTAATGATTTTTTTTCCACATTTTTTAAATTTTTTTCTTAGTTTTCCTTTCAAACGTCGTAGATCAATGCGCAGAAGAAAAGAAAATTGATCATTTATGCACTTATGAAAACGTGAATCAATTAATTAGTGCCCTAATTTCGTGTTAGGTTTCAGATATCAGTATCGGAAATTTATTTTTTGTACTACACCTAAAGCCAATATTTTACTGAAGAGAGCAATTTTGATGTTATTTTTAGGACCGAAAATAATTAATGGCTTCAAATATTTCCGATATTTTGAGATGATGATTTCAGGCAAATGAATTAAATTATTATTGGCCTGAAAATATTGTTAAAAAAATTACCTTTTAAATGAAAATTACATGACAATAATTATTACGGTATTCATATACAGGAAAATCTTCTCATGAAATTTAAATGAGTTACAGTACAATGCATACCGAAAAAATTAAAATAAGCTTTTAATTTTTTTGAATTAAAGAAGCGTTTTTATTGAAATACTTTCACCTTACTGCATTGCATTTTCAATTGATAGTGGTCATGGTCACAGACTCGCGGCCAGCGGTTTTCTTCGAATCGTGGTTTTGACCTTGACGCCATTAAAGAACCACCGTGTAGCCAGAGCTCATGCACGTTAAATCTGTCGAAAGTCCAAGCTCTATTTTTTTCGTGTACGGAAGTTTGGAGAGGGAGCTGCCAGCTCAAGGGTCCTCCTCGTCACTTGACTGAGGCTCAAGATTACGATGTCCGTTGCCAAAAGTCCTCGTATTGCCTCTAGCGCGACGTTAATAAAAATCAATCAAAAAAGAATAAACCAATTTCAATTGATTGTTTAACATTAATCTCGTACTTAGAAACAACACGAGGAGTATTAACAACAGACCTCTTAATTTTGACCCATGGTCGAGTGAAAAAAACCAACATTCATTGAGTTAAAAGTTAAGTCATTGTCTTGGTATGAAATACACATTAGAAGCAAAAAAAAAAAAAAAAAAACCATGTAAATTAATATCCCAGATGCAAATTAAAATGTGAAAATTTTATATTCTGAATAAAATTTATTATGAAACTTTTCATGACAAAGAACGAGTTTACCAGATTTTCTTAAGAAAATATCTCATTATTTACCTCTTTCTGTGGAACTGAAAAATGTTTTGAGTTTTATGCTAAAAATTTATAAGCACATTTCATTACTGCTGAAATAAATAAATAATACATTTCCTACTTACATTCTTTCTCTTATGCTGCTGAAATTTGTTACATCTCAGATATTTAATTTAATACATCAACTTTTCAAAGGATTTTCTGATTTATGTGAACATCCTTATCCTCATGCACAGTTAATAAGTATATTTTTAATAACACACAAAAAAACCCGTTTTAAAAGTTACCTCGTGAGTTTAAGGTATCCGCCTACCTTTTAAACGCGATTTCCGATCAAAGAGTCGATTTTTTTATTTACAGTCTATTATTAAAGCCGGATTTCTTAGCTTTCTAGAACAGTTTCAATTTTCTCTCTATCTTACATAGAACTTGAGTTATAAGCATTTTAATAATAGTCTGTTTCAAACTTTAGAGCTGGAAGTAGCATTCTGCTACCAGAAATGAAATTTTAATATTGGTTTTTCATTGATATATTACGTAATATCGCCATCAAAATATCTTCCAACACGCAAGATGAATTTCTTACGACTCAAAATGCAAATGAATGTTTTAATAATGTAATATACTAAGAGTACTAAATGAATAATATAATAAGAGTACTAAAGGAAGTTCTTGTTTGTTTGAAAACAGTGAAATTGGGTGCATATGATGCAATTATACTATTTAACGAAGGACATCAAGGCTGTTAAAAGTCTTAAATAAGCTGAACAATGAAAATCCGGGCTACTTCACTGTAAAGGGATACAAAAAGTTGGATTACAATCAAATCAGGGAATTGAAGCGTTATACAACACCTGTTAAATGTAAGCGTAGGAAAGTTTTAAAGACCATTAGGAAGAAAAAAATAACTTGTTTAAGTATTACAGATAGTGAACTTTACAAATCAGGGGCCTTTTAATGTTAAATGTCTATTTAATTAGGTAAGTTTCTGGGTTGAAATGTATTTTCAGCTTTTTCTGAAACTCAAGATTTTCATATTTTGCTTCAACGCTAAACATCGTATTGAAAAAAGGTAAGTATATAATGTTATGAAACTTGCATAGAATACTCTATGAAAGTGAATTCAGGTATTGAACCTCTCCTATTGTTATAATGTGATTACTTTGCATTTTATTGATGATAATAGTTATAACTTATCACAAATTTGTACGATTTTTCTGAATGTTAAAGTGCGACTTCTTATAAATATTTAACTTTCAGGGTTATAATTGTGAGGGAAGTACAAATTCCAAGTTAGATTCAATTCATCATAATAAAATTTACAGAATTTGAAATATCTTTATTTAAGTTTCATTTTTGGTGTTTTGCACAAGTGCCATTTTACTGCTATTTTTATGTATTTTTGAACTAAAATATTAAAACAATTATTAATTTACGCAAATTTTAGATTGTATTTTAAGTTTCTAGCCATATTTTATAGTACAATGCATATAAAAAGTTATTTTTTCAATTATTTAAAAAAATTCCTCTTCGGAGGTAGGCGGATACCTTAAATTGAAGGAAAGCTTCTTTTTCAAACTTTCCTGTCTTTCTTTATCGAGAATAAATATTTATAGAAACAAATTGAGTAAACAATTTAAAAAAGTAGGGAAAAAACTATTTTTTAAAAAGCAGTTTTTAAAAAATAGGGAAAAAAATAGAAATGCGTAAATATTTTTCAGTTATATTAAGTAAATTATAAGCATATCAAAATTTTTCTTTTATTTGCCAAATTACACTTTAATAAGAATAATTTATGAATCATAACTCGTGTTTTATAGTGATATTTATTTGTTTTCATTTTAATTTGATCTCTCTCGATTTATTTTATTTATATATTTCGTTTTCTTTACATTTCTCAAATACATCAAATTACTAAATCATGGAAATGTAAATTTTTATTAAAATTTTCTTCCATAATATACTGTGCTATTGAATTATAGGATGAAAGTTTGGTCAAAACATGATAAATTAAAAAAAAAACTTGAAATTTAAAGGTTTATGGGAAATTTGTGCTAATGGTGCGATTTTTTTTTTTTTTTTTTTAAATATTTATGTTTTAGAAATGATTAAGGTCACGGTACTCCCTAGTTGTTACAGAAAATCACTACAAGACTGACTCAGTACATTCTTAGAAATTCCCAGAGATGGTTCTTCTTAGCATCGAAAGTGGTTTGTTTTCTTGTTTGTATCATAAATAACTAGACAGATGTCTAGGTCTCAGTTACACCCATCCGTAATCATGATGCCTCTCGCACCTCGAAAATTTTTCGTCCTAACTTTTCCATCCGATATGACCATCTTCGCCATTTTTTTTTTGGAAAAGATTCACCTGAATCCACCCAACATTTCTATTTTTGCTTCTTTCAGGTGCATAATGATGAATTTAGGTCTCACTTAAAATGAGTTGTCTCTGGGGACAACTCGACATAAAATGTCATCGACATCTTGACTCGGCAGCAGTCAAATTTTGATTTGGCACCAAAAGACTACAAAATCAAAACAATCTTACGAATTATTGTTAAATTTGTTTTGGCCCCATTTAATAGATAGCACCTTTCAATAGTAAGAACAATTTACTTCATTAATGCCATCTGTCTTCAGTTACAAGTACTATTTGAACCAGCCTTATGGTAACTAATGGACTTCAGATTCTGGTATCGTACTTTTATATAGCATTTGCACGGGTTCAGATTCCTTTTTATTGGTTGGTCCCGGACAGTTTTATTGGTAGCTTATTCTTATTATTCTTAGGAGCAGCTCGAAAGCCAGAAGGGACAAATTTCATAATGATGAATTCAGGTCTCTTTTACGGGGAAATAATGATGAATTCAGGTTTCAGGTGTATGATGATGAGGTTCAAGTGACGAGGACAATACTTGAGCTTTCATCCCATTCTGTTAACTCCCACTTCATTCCAACGTGAACTTTTATTCCCGACAGATTCAATGTGCACGACGGGTCTTTGATGACATCGGGACTTGAACCTATGATTAGATTGAAATCTCACTGGTCGTGAGCTCGTGACCCCACATGGCTACTTTGCCTGACGCATTGCAGCCATGTGAAAAGATTTGGTTTCCATCTTAGGTGTCATTATCGCACTTCATGACTACAAATTGGTGAGAGAAAATTGAAACTTTTAAGGCAAGAGCTAAATTTTGTTTTGTTTCACCAATCAAAGTGTGATTATAATTTAAACATATGAAAGATGTTAGAAAAAGGGGGAAATGATTGACATGAAGGTTCGAAAATAGAGAAGGGGTGCTAAGGCATCCAAGAGGTGTAATTCGTGTTCACCAAACACAAAAATATCCATGGGAAGGAAAAAAAACTACTAGGGTACCTTGGGGTCATGATTCTTGAACTTAATTAAGAAAAGTAATCCCTTCAGAGTCATATGGCTCCGAATTACGGGGTCCGTTGCCAATACCTCTGGTGTTGCTTTTAAAGCGTCATACATCTCAATCAATCAATCAAAATAGTTATTTGGCTTTATCTTGAGATATTAATACGAATTTCTCGTATTACTATTAGTATTCTTGTGGAGTTAATATAGCAGATAAGTTACAAATTTCACTGAAAGTTATAGTTAGTTAACTAACCTAATTACATAGAGAACTCGAAATTAATTCTAATTACTACAAAATGTTTATGTTAAGTCAGGTTAATAACAATCATACAAAGATCAAATATGGTACTTAGATTTTTCTTCGGTAGAATGAATTATTATTCAACAAAGAACTTGTCTTTTCATTTAGATGAAAAATAACCTTGTTGTTTCTATTGTTACTCTCACTAATGAAGTTAGTAGTTAAGACAAAGTTTTAAGAATGGAGTTTATTTAATTAGAGACAGATTAATTAGTTTCTTAGTTATCATTAAGAATATTTGCCTTATTAGAGAAAACAAAAGTAATTATACTTTTCAACAAATGGAAAGCATCACATTCTCTTCGGTACACAAAACATCGCTTCAAATGAGAGTGGGTATTTTTAACTCTTATAATAACATATTAGAGACAGGAAAACTAATTAATTAAATTCTAGGAATGTAATTACACTTTGCATTAGATTTGAAAAAAAATGCCTTCTAGAAAAAACAATCTCAAAAAACATGCCTGAAATATACATGTATATGTGTATATACGAACGAATGAAGTTCAACAAATTCTTTTTTAAAAAGAAATGTGAAACATTTTATTTGACGTTAAAGGTGAATTCTTTATCTTTTTGCAATTAAATTGCTTTACTTATCATAACGGAGACATTACGCGGAATCATTTATTAAATTATTAAGATGTTTCTCGAAGTATAGTGTGCAAATCAATCATCTAATATTTTTGTTAATTAATAAGAGAGGGAACGAAGAAACTATAAAAATTTTCAAAAGACGCAATTTCAAGCAAATTGCTTTATTATTCCTACCTCCTGCGTGCTCCTTATAATGAATGAATAATGAAAAACAGGCTTCTGTTTGTAATATTGATTTTTCGTTTTCTACCCTTTGATAAATTGCTTTTATCTTCCACGTTAATGTATCACATATGGAGAAATTCGTCCTTTCTTCGTCTTTTTTTTTGCATTAATTTTTATTAATTTCTCAACAGCAATGCGCTACTGTGTGTCAATACTCTCCAATATTTCAAAGGGATCTTTGACAGGGTACGGGGGTGCTTTAAGTTTAATTGCGAATAATTCAAATACACTATTTGATGGATGGAGACAAATAGAAAATTGTATTTGATTTTTTTTTTCGCGATGAATGCTATTGAAGGGTTAAATGTTTTAAAATATTTTACTTAGTTTTGTTTTGTCATTTTGAGGAAATGAAATGAATTTAATGAAAGAGTTTTTTTTTCTGGAATAACCTAATTGATAAAGTAATGAATTGGCCATTGATTTTTTTTTAATTTTTTTTTCCGAATTCTTAATTGTGGCTAAACTTCGAAATATTTTTCTGTGCAAATGCTTGTAAAATCTTTTTTGTTTGTTTATTTTATTTAGAAAAAAAGATAATTACACATATTAAAAACTTGAACATGACACGATAATTAGTACAAAAATACATGTCAATAGGTATAATAAGTAACAGTTTCGATGAGTATTTAACGAAAAAAATGAATCATCTTTATTTTTTCTTACAAAATAAGAGTTAAACATATGTTTTTTTTAAATTCTCATCAGATCATATCTCTTTGTATAATTTTTTAAATTATGTTTATTGTTCCAATTAAAGGATTCAGGAGCTTTTGAGTAATTAATGTTAAGCTTTTAATAATTTATTTTGTTTTAGGCTATTTTAGTGAAGATGGTTATGAACTCACGGCTGGTGTTGCTTTCGACGAGTCTTTGGTTCGAGCCCTGATGCAACTAAAGAACCGCCGAGTAGAAGGTCTGGTGCATGTTACATCAGTAGAGGTCTCATGACCTCCCGATGGTGTGGCGTAGAATTTAGGAGAAGTTGGTGCTAACTCAGTTGTCGTCCTCGTCACTTTACCAAGATTCAAAATTATAATGTCCTTTGCCAATAACCTCGAGTTTCTTCTGAATTATGGTAGTAATGTAACAATCAGTCAAGCTATTTTAAGGGAACATTGTACCCTTAAGCTGACCAAAATATTGGAAAAAAAAAATATTGCTACTTTATTTTAATTGAAGGATTTTTTCTAAATACAAGAACCAAATTTTACGGCTCTAACTTCATTATTTTATCAAGCTATTTAATATCTTTAGTTGTGTGTTAAGTCATTTCATTGAGTGTTAAGACTTCAAACTGCTTTTTCGCGGCTTTTTATTTTTAATGGCAGTCACGTACTTATAATGCTAAGAATCTTTTCGTACTTGATATAAAGTTTCAAATTTTTTTCTGCATATTTTGCGTAGTATGTTTAATAATTCTGGGCATGAAATAAATATTTTGATGCAAAATTGTTTTAAAATCCCTAAAATCATTTATAGCATATTTTACTGTTTAATAATAAAGTCTGAAGGAAAAACAATTTGTAAAAAATAAATAACATTAGTACAGCTGAACTTATGTACAGAATTGTGACTAATACTTCGAAGAAATCAGTACAAAATAGTTGAAAAATATTAAAATTAGTAGGAGATTTTAAAATAGTAATGACCTCTTAATTTAATTGGCTATATCTTAAAATTAATTAATTTAAGATTTATTAGACCGCTTTTTAAATTTTAAATCATTTACTTAAAGAAATGTTAAATAGTAACAAAAATAAACCGACCACTTTAACCTTTAAGACTTTTATAGCAACTGGTATGGGATGTGTCTCCGAAATCCCTTCTCACTGTCTTGTAGTTAACTTCTTTTGTAAAGCTTCTTGTAGTAAAGCTTCAAAAATGACATATATATTAATATGTGAAAATTAGAAGATTCGTTTGTAAGACTTTTGCATTTTTCACTGTTTTCAAACCCAATAGCAATGTTTAAGTAATAATAATTAATTTTATTAAGAAAATTTTCTACTTCCATAAAAAATTAAAAATATGAAACAAATCGTAGCAAAAAATTTCAAATTAATAAAACTTTATAAAAGGGTTAGTTGAAGAAACTGGTGCAAAGGTTCAAATAATCTACTTTGAATGTGCTTCAGTTTCATTAAAGCACTTGTTCACTTTTATTTTTCCTTAGCTTTCAAAGTGACAACTGAGTAATCCCAAAAATAAATAAATAAATAAAATATGTTTACGTAGTGAGAATATAACATTTTGGAGTTTTTGTAAAAAAAAAAGCCGTATAAAAACCTTTCGATATTTGATATTTCAAGCAGCATTACTGAAACTATAATATATAAATAGCATTAATTTATTCCCTCTGTATTTTCCATTCATATATAAGGAGATTAGAATTTAGTTATTTTAATGAAATGTTTGTTTTTCTAATATAAAAACTTTCAAGTGTTCATAAAATACTCATCAATATCAAAAGTAATCTTCAATTTGAGCTAGACTACCATAATCTTTAAGACAAATATTTAACCATTATTTACATTAAGTAGAATATTTAAATTTAATTTTAATGCATTCTTGAGACTCTTAGATGTCATTAAGTTATTGGAATTTATATAGAAATAATCTTCACATATTTTTTTTTTCTAAATAATGTGGTTATAAGGATATTCAGGATAATTACGTCTTTTAAAAAAGGAATCATATTCATACATGATAAAATATTTTTCGCTTAATTTGCTTTTTAAAAAAAATCTTTCAACAAACTTAATATAATTTATTCCACTCTTTCAGTTCATTTATAACCAGAGGAGAAAGAAAGACAAGGTACAAAAAATTTCTTTTTTAAAATTTTTTTTCTCACATTTCCGAATGCATAATTAATTAGAGTTTACATAAAGCAGTATAGATGTTGTGACGGATGAGTGCTCTGTTTGATTTATACTGCTCAAATATTATATTAACAAATTTAATTTGAAATAAACGGTAATTTGTTTTTTCCAAAAAAATATTAACATTATCCTTCAACAAAAAATCAAAAGATTCAAAATTCTATTAATGATTTCGACGAATTTCCGTGAAGTAAAGAATTCGCTATTAATACGATTTTTTAGCTGCTAATTGTGTTAATTGTTTTACCTGAATAACCTAACTAAAAATAAATTAATTGGTTTTAGTGGTAAATTTTCAATCTTTGTTTATAAATAATGGCATTAATTAAGTATAACTTTAACAATTTTTAAAAAAATGATTAAATAAAATACAAAGTTTTGCTTTGAAAATTAATCTTACTAGAATATATACAGTATTGTTGTTATTACTTGATTCTTACCTAAATGTCTTTGGCTTTTTTGTCATCATTTTGTATATTCACTGTCTTTAAGACTAATGCAAATATTCTATTTTATTCTAGAATTTGGTGAAAGAAGTCAATTCTAATTATATGAAAGTAAATTCTTAAGATTTTAAAACAAAATACTATAGCTTCTAATGATTAAAAAAATTAAACTATTACTTGAGGAGGAAGCATAATTATGGTTTAAAAAAATATATAATTGTACGTTAAGATTTTACTTCAATTGTTACTATAATATTGTCGTCATGTAATATTATAAATTGTATAATTTCTTATTTCGTATTTGGGCTCATAAAAGGTATCAAAATATAACCAGAGAGAAGAACGTAATGTTAAAAATTACTTTTGATGAAGATTTTAGTTCAATATATTTTCTTAGAGTTTTTGAAAATTAATAAAAGTTTTATAATCAATTAAAATAACGTTGTTCAATTAAAATTGTATATATTATTATTTATCCCATTATTTTTGCTATGAGGCGTGAAGTGTGTGCATAAAAAATGCCCTGTGAGCAGTAACATAATTTAACAAGTGGAATATAGCTTACAGCTGAATATTTGGAAAATCAGCCTTGCATATTAACCAACTCAAAGATTTTAACCAATCTATCAATTTAAAGTTTTACTTCTCCTAAAATTGAAACAAACGTTTTTTAAACTGCACAAATCAATTTCTGTTTTGAAGTATTCAAAAGTATTCTTTTCGAAACAGAAGTCCTTTCTATTACTGAAATGAAGTAAACAACAAAAGTTTCTTTCTACAGATAGTGAAAACAATAAATATTATTTCGGCTGACACACAAAGCTATTCTAAACCCCGTCAAGAGATGGTTTTGGAGTTAAATTTCACTTCAACATTCGGAAGCAATACTTTCCCAGTGGAAGTTCTTAAACTCAAAAATCCATTGTTTCCGTGAAGAAGTATCAGAGACACTAGTGAAACATTTCAAAAAGGGAAAAAATATAACTCTTCAACAATGTGGATAAAAGGGAAATTATTTCAGTAGAAAAAAAAATTATATTTCAAATAAAGAAACAAAAGCGATAAACAGGGTCTTGCTGATCATCAATCATCATTATCCAGTGCTTTTACGGACTATGCTAATATTCCCCAGAGTTTTTGATAATAAGTCTCCAGATTTCTTTCCATGACGTTTGTATATATTTTTTTTCCGAGAAAGCAAGCCAAAAGCAGGGAAACATATCTATATGTGTTCGAAATAAAATATCACTACTCTTTGAAGGCGGCACACGGAATCGGTTTTTGCATGTCCGCTGGGACAGCTCTTGGATTGATAAATGTATAAATTCCTGTCCTCGGGCAAGATCTAAGAGAAATATTCTGTGTAAATGAACTGAAGGGAACCAAAGTGGTGTAAGTTAGCCTTGTTATAAGCGAGATTTCTGAGTTACTTGTACTGTCATGGCCTTTCAGAATTTCGGAAGCATAAATTCATCTATTAGGATTTTATTTATCTCTTAATTTACTCAAAAGGTCTTTTGAAAGAGATGCTCTTTTTTACATTTACTTTTTTACTTTCAGAAAATACGACATAAGTGGGGTTTCGGAGAATAAAGCATTATTGATAACCGCGTGCGTTTCACCGCAATTAATCAAAGAAAAAACACTGAAGGAGTCTTTAGTAAGTGGTTTTACATGTTGCTTTTGTTTCATGACCTTTCGTATTTTACAATTTACAGTGAACTTAATAGATGCCTTAAAAAGTTTGTAAAAATCATGTTAAGTTCGTAAGAAAGAAGGGAATAGAAACGAATTCCTTTAATAATAATAAAAAAAATCTGAGCATGGAAAAGGAAAATAAAATCATAAGATGTGGTACGAAAAAATGACATTTTAAAGAGATCAAAGCTCCAACATTTATTTTTAGATCCTTTCTTTTACAATTCTTTTTTCAACTATCTGTTTTATGTTTTAAATATTCTTATTGAATGTAATTTGATGCATTCCTTTACATATTTCTCAATCAATCAACATATTTTTTTTTATATATATTCACCCAGATTAAGAGAAATAAAATAACTTATTCAAGATCTTACACTCCCTAGCTCATTGAAAATTTCCAAATTTGACTAAATATATTGGTTTCATTCTGAAAATTAAAACTTATAAATAACTACATTGAAGTCGATTCTAAAATATTAACTTCTTAAAGCCTTTGAATTACTTGGATTTTATGAAACTTCCCTAATTCAATTAATTCATCACTATTAATATTATATTTAATACTTAAACTAAGGATTTCACATCATGCTAAAATAATATAAAAAAATAATCTTAGTTTATTCAATCATTTTTAATCATTCATACTTCAGTATTTAAATCGATGAAGCACTTTTTTAGTGAGATACAGATGAGTTCTTGGAATTACTCAATTTTTTTCTTCTGGTATGTATATTTCTATAAAGCTTTAAAATTAGAGAAAATACCCCATGAGATTTTATACGTAAACATTAGCTAACATTGTTTCTGACTAGAGGATAATTTATACAAAAATAGCTAAGAACTGGACTTTTCCACATGGATATTGAAAAGAAAATATGTATTTTGATATTCTGTTTAACTGAATACTACAGAAACTTGCTTTCAATAGGAAACAAATTATTGTATTGATAACATTATCCTTATCTGTGATACTATAGAAGTTTAAGTGCCGAAATACTGAAATTTACCGTCAAAGTCATTTTAATCTTCCTTTTCTAGCCACATAAAAAAATTATCAACCTAAATTCTCAAGCATGGTCTGTTCTCTGTATAAATATTTTAAAGACATAACAGAAAATTTCAGGTATATTCAAATATAAAACTTTGCCACATTATGTTTGGAATTAATGAAAAATTTTAAAAAATTCACTTTGGGAAAGATATAACATTCAACGAAACATTACACTCTGAAAACTCATGCATATTTATTGAAACGCTCTAGATTTGTAAACTTCATCTTCTTTAGTTAACAGAAAAACTGTCTTTTTTTCTTCTTTTACACAGCTCATACAATTTTCTACGGACCTTTAGCTCTGAGAGCCATAGTGATTGGTTAATTCTGCAGTTATCTGAATGCTCATATTTCCTTAAAATAATAATTCCAAACTCTAAAACACATCTTTATTACTAAAATTGGTTATTCCATATTAAAAAGACTTTCCAATTTTGAAATATATTAATTATAAATATGCAACCTATAAGCATTTATATTTTGCTTAGTTCTGCATTGTTCTGCCATAAAAATGAAATTATCAAACATATGAACTAAATTTTCTCTCTAAATATTTTGAAACTCTTAGTCAGACCTTTTAGATCAAGATAAAGTAATGTTAAATGGAATAAACTCTAACTGCGCAGTGCAATTTCCCCCCAACATTTGTACTATTTCGTTTATATTCAAAGGAAACAGATTTCATTTCAAATGTATGTAATCTCACTCAAAGGATTCCATGAATACATCATAATGGAACAGTAACAAATTTGAAAAATCACTTTAAGAGCCATGCAACTTTTATAGCAAAATATTCTATGCATGCACGTTTTCATCCGTGAAACTGTTGCTCTGTAAGAGTAAGTTATGTGTTTTCAGGAATCTCTAAGGAATATTATATAGTCAGACGTTCGCAGACAGAGATAAAAACAAGGAAAATACGTCTCGTGTAAATTGTGTAACCATCGACCGGAAAAATTGTTAGCACTAAATACTGCTGTATACGAAATTTTACTTAACAATATTTGAGTAGCACTACTTAAATAAATTTCCTTGAATCATAGCAATGATAGTAGAAAAAATTGACATTAAGAAGAAAACAGAAAATAGCATATATTTTAAAGAATTTGTAGTTATATTATACAATATTGAAGAGAAGTTAAGTCAGGCTCAAGGAATTTGCTGTCTCTAAGAACTGATGCAGCTAAAAGAAATATAATGTACGGCCTAATTAGTGAATTAAATGTTGTAGAAGACGTAATAATTTTCATCAATACATTTTTATTCAAAATTTAGTTACTAACATATAATCATGTGTCGTTGGCTTGCGTGTGCATTCCAGTGCCTTAATCATAATTCAAAATAATTTCTGATAGCATTTATGATAATATTTTCAACATTCAAGTTATATTCAAGCACTATTTATAGCTAAAAAAATGTATATTATCTTAAACTTATGATAATGTGTATCAACTTTGTGACATTGGGCTCTATAACGTTTCTTCCCCCTCCAATTAATACTTTGGGATTCTTTCTGATTGTTTTTACATCCTAATTATATCATGATTTAGATAGATTAGATTGAAGTTATAAACTGCAGTTAATAAATGGGATTAAATGTATTTATAAGCAGTGATGAAATGAATAAAATGAAAGTTAAAGAGTTGGAGGTAAATAAGGAGGCGAGTAGTTACTGGAACTGAATCTATAAATAAAGAAAAAGATACCATTTTGTCGAGGAGAATCCAGATCATAGATAAGAAGGTTTTCTTAGAGAAAGATTCGAAATCTAAACTCCAGGCATTTTCAAGCCACTCAAACTAGGGCGAATTTTTAAAAGATAGACAAATTTAGTATTTTAACGCGTTTAGACAAATTTCCGTTACAGAGGATGAGGGATCAAAAATAGCGAATATTCATAATTTTAAGAAAAGAACTTGATAATTATCCAACTTTCTTTTCATTTCATTACTAATTCGTTATTCTTTAAATATTATTTAGAATAGAAAAGGAAGAAATTAAAATAATGGCATTTCAACGTTTTCTTTTGACTGATATTCCTGCTCTATAAGGAATATTAGAATTAAAGAGTTTAGTATTCAGAATTTTACTAATTATTAAATTATTATTATTATTATTCTCATATTTAAATTTGTACTGTTATGAAAATTTTAATTCAAATGTTATAACAGTAATAAACACTTTTAAAAATTCTTTTTTACGAATAATCTAAATAGATTGCTTTAAAAGAGTTTATTAGCTTATAAATATTGTAAGATTGTCGTATTACAAAGCAAGTAATCAAATGAAGTCTTACACACTATTATATATATATATATATATATATATGTTCGAGGTGTGGATATTAAATAACGCTACTGACGTTGCTACAGATGATGTATGCACAATCTTTGCACCAACAACCTATTGCTGCTTAGTGTGAAGCATTCTCTTTCTAATGCGGTGCCCCTTGCTTTTGTAAACATATATGTATAGCTGTAGCCTTCACTCGCATTAGACTTTTTTTTCTTTTGTTTCGCCGCAAAAATGATCAGTGGTAACAATAGAGCAACGAATTGTTGAGAAGTTTTACTTGAAACTTAGGAAAATCGTTGCTAAAATTTATTATTTATTGAAAGAAGTGTATGGGAATGAATAATTATCGGCGTGGGTGGTCTAAGTGGTTTCCAACTAGCCTAGAAGACGATGAAAATGATTCACACTCAAGTCGCACTTCCACTTCTAAGTTCGATGACAATATCGAAAAAATTGGTAATTCATTTCGATCTGACCGATGGTTAAGTATTAAGTGCTGAGACTGTAAGAATAAAGAAATAATCCGTTCAGAAAATTTAAATTAACAATTTTAGCGTGCAAAGAGTGTGTGTTAAGATGGTATCTAAAATTATCTTATAAGTGTTTGTATTAACCCGTTGAATGCCGTTGAGAATGACCCAAACTAACTGGAAAGGGTAATAACGTGTGACGAATCGTTCTTTTTTTTTACTTACGTTCCTGAAACGCCAATCCATGCACTGAAGAACACATTTCCAAGTGAGCTAAAGAAGCTCGAATAAGCAAATCAAAACTCAAAGCAATAATGATTAGGGTTTTTTTTTTCTTCTTTATTCACGGGATTATTTACCATCACTGCGTACATGAAAGTCAAACTATTTATTAACATTGCAAACTTAAAGTTCTTGTAGAACTGTGTGATAGAATAAGGATAAAAAAACGACCCGAATTGAGGAAGGACAAGTCTATCCTTACATATAAGTAGATGGACATTCCACATCGTCTGCCAAGAGGTTTGAAGCCACGTACAGCATCCAATACTCAAATCTATACATCTTATTTGCCGGAACTCGCGCCATACTATTTCTATATGTTTCCTAAGGTGAAACTTACATTAAAAGATCAAGGTTTGAATCCGTTGAAGCTATGAAAGAGAAAGCGACAGGCTTCTTGAAGGAGCTGACAGAAGATTACTTCCGCCAGTGTTTCGAACAATAGAAGATTCGCAAGGAGCGTTGTAGGAATAGAAGATATGTGAATTCAAAATATAATATTTTACAGCGTCAGTCTCGCTATTAAATGGCTTGTATATATATATATATATATACAGTGATTCTAAGAAAACATGCGTGCGATTTTCTGTACTTCTTGTACAAGGCTCTTGAAATCGATAAAAAAAAATGAAGCTTAATTTACAAAATTTTCTTATTTATATGAAACTTTCAAGAATTGAATAAATCTTTAGTTGTTTACTTAGATGTTGAAGGAATAAAAAGTATAGATGAATACAAAGTTTAAATTTTTAAAGCAGCTGATAAGATTATGTTACTTATACGAACAGTGATTTTTTTTTTTTTTGCATTAAATTTCGATGGCGTTTTTATCAAAAAGTATAAATCGAAAATTCTGTTATATATCTTCATCAACAGTACAAAATAATTGAATATAAGGGAAAATGCAGGTTGAGGCAGATTTAACTCCATTTCAAACATGATTAATAAAAAAAATGGTACATATTATTCATATATTTCACTGCTTGGAAGAAGAATATTTACCGTTTTAAGCTTTTACCTTCACTTCATTTTGAAAATGACACCACCCAAATGCAGAACGTCAATGTCTATGTATTTCTGAAGTGTCACTAAGAAGTTCCTCATTACCCTCCAAATAATTTATTACGGCATTGCCGCAATTTCTTGCTGGATAGCAGCTTTTAGTTCAGGCATATTCTTGTATACTTATGCCTTCAGATGCTTCCTGAGAAAATAGTAGCAAAAGTTTAGATCCGGTGAACATACTAGCCATGAAATGTTCACCTCACTAACTCACAGCTCATCAATGCTTATAAATGTGATTTATCTAATCCATTTATTATATTTCATAACTTCAATCAATGCTACATGAACCGTGTTTCGTTTCGTTGGGGATAAGTTTTATTTTAAACAATTGAAATATAAAAGTCCCCAAAGGTTAGTTAAGCGAAATTAGCGATATAGCGTAACAAAAGCATTTGATTATTGAGGACAGTTAATTAATAATTCCCTGACTCGTGGTGTAACACTATACAGTAGTTTCAAAGCTGAAAAGATAATAAATCTTTTCGAAGAAGTTAGCTTGTAGAATTCAAATTAATCTCCCAGAAGGTTAAAATAGCTGCACCTTCATTCAAAACCCACACAATGATCATAAAAGGAGATGGTTTATCATTTCAACGAATAAAGCTCAGCCCTTTTACTCGGAATTAGTTACTGCTATTGTTACTGTTTGGTAGGCGGTTAAACTGATGCCGCTGCAATGCTTACCATCCACTGTAGAGTTAACTACCCATAATAGAGCTAGGAGTATTAAGTGTTACTGATGCATGAAACTCTTGAGACTCGTCTGCGATGTTCCCATTGACAGCTGGCTAGTAGGCGTGGTTAGTAACTGCGAGTGAAATAGTACACTGTGATACAGGAAAGGGTGAATTTTAGATGCTATACTTCAATGATGCTAATTGTAAAATTTAAGAATATCATATGGGAGCTGCTGTATGTTTCTGTGATGAAGTACTGTAATTGTTTGAAATAACGTATTAACAAAGCTGGGTAAGTTATTTTCCGATGAATAATTCAAAATCATTTAGTTTTCACGATTATCACTCATTTATAATGAAATCTTGAAAGGGCAAAAATAGATTTACATGTAAAATGTTCCTGTAATCAGTTCCTAGTTGTTTGTCACTTAGACTATGGACAATACAATGAATATCGCAAATTAAAAAAAAAAACATGCTATACAAAATATATTAGTATTTTAGAACCATTTAATATTTTCTTCTCTTTTTAGTCATTTATATTTATCTGGAACTAATCTTGAATAGAAAACTGGAAAAATAATTCTTTTTCTTGAATAATTCTTCAAAAAATACTACATTATATTTGTAAACCAAGCATAAAAAATATTTCCGGTTCTTGAAAGACTTTATAGGTAAGACTTTATCGACACTTCAATAAATTTAATATCCGAATGAAAATTTACAAAATTCAATTCCATGAAATAGAGTTAATATTTTTGATATATTTTTCCCCAACCATATCAAAAATTAAGGGCTTATTACATAAAAAAAATAGAGGCCTGATAATCTTTCCCTCAAAAACTTTCCAATACCTTGTGGATTCCCAAACCACGTCTCTCAGTCCGAATCTCGATGTACAACTTCAACGTTTTCCCCCGCTCCATCTCCTCGCTCTTTAGCACCAGCAACTGGAATATAATTATTGGGGTGCATAACCCTCACGGGTCATAACCCCCAGTTTTAGAAAAAGTTGAAAGATGAGACAGAACATTGGTATTACACTTGCCCAGGAGTTAAAATAAAAATATTGTAAATGTTTAAGATTACATGAAAGAAATTTGAATTACGAGCAATGCTTGGTTATTAATTATTAAAAATTAAAAGTTGAAATTTTTATTTCCTTATTATGAATAAATTTCAGATTTGTTTTGTGATATTGTCATTTTTTTAAAAACTTTTATTAATGCAGATATTTTTATTTTATTTTGTGAAGGATTTTAGTAAAATAGCTGATATTGTTCAATTTAAGTCTTAAAAAGTTATTTCTTTATTTTCATGATTTCTTTAATTATTGCAGAGGATTTTAGATGATGCTATTTTACGAAATTGAAAAAAGTTTAAGATTTTATTGGTTGCGTTGGTAGATCTATCCTGCCATATTCCTCTAGTCTGGTTAGAGCACCAGCACTATCTCCTCGCTCACAGCGCCGTCTGGTGAGTGTGCGGGCTTAAGCCACACTTTACATCGCATATATATATATATATATATATATATATATATATATATATATATATATATATATATATGT
>BMAW01064315.1:77560-119906 GCA_019974015.1 Nephila pilipes | reverse complement strand
TGATAACAAAATTAATTCATTTTAATGAACAATGAACCATTTAAAACACAAGAGAAAAAAGGAACCATTTGAGGCTATTTAAACAGTTTTTCTAAGCAGTCCTCGAAATTACTGAGTAATTATATTATATTTAAATAAAGACGATAAATTCAGGTCGATATATTAACACTTAAGAAATCACTGTAAAGTTTATCGCCGCTCTCTGAAATAATAATATTCTGAAAAATTTTAAGCGCATCGCTTACTAGAATCTGAGCACTGTTATTCTCAATTTGATTTGACATTGATGAATTATAAATATGTTAGAAAGTAGTTCTTTTAAATACATGCGGTAGTGTTCCGATCGACATGTAACAGAACTTAAGAAAACAGGTTTTACTCGAAAATCGAATAAAATACTTTCATAAAAAGTATTCTTGGAGTTTTTTTCCCTCGAAACGCAAATTATAATTTGAATTAACTAATGAAATTTTAATGCATTTACGTGTATTAAATATGAAGGCCCTATAAAGAATTCATATTTGAGTAACATTACTTCGTTAAAACATTTAAGTAAAATTTTTAACTTAATTTTATTTTCCATAAAAGTAATGTTTGGGTTATCGCGGTAATTGTCAATGTATTATCAATTTGTGTCTAAAAGGTTAAGTTATTGAATTAGGCGTAGCAGTTCTGTATCATTTTGATTCACTCGGATGTAGATTATGAGCAGTAATTAAGCAGGTTATGTTTAGAAAATGTTTATTTAGAAACTGTTTGTTTTCACTTTAAACAAGATGGAGAAAACTGTTGCAAAGGAAACTTGAGATTACTTTCAATTCACAATAAATCATATCGATTACTCTCGGCTACTAAAAACTGGCTTAAAAAGATTATATTATGTGATTCACTTCCCTCATTTAACTGTGCCAGGAATAGTTAGTAAAATGCAGCCAGGAAAGCGTCATTCACAAATAGTCCAACAGACACAAACCCTTAACTTAATTTATTCTTCTTCTTAAAGTAAATAAAACACAATTGGTTTATTTTTACGCCTGATGAACAGGTCACTTCATAAGTCCGAATCTTAAGATTAAAATAAAATTGTTTACTGATCTGGTACTGCCTAACCGGACCTGGGTCAGTACTAAACTTGAAAGCTGGATCCTACTGCACGTACTTTCACATGTAGTTACTCTACACTGTATCAAATTACATAATCTATTTCTTCTTGCCAGCAGAAGCACACGATTTAATCTTTTAATATCTCACTCTTTTTCACAATTCCCGGTAGTTTATAAATCCAATCTTAACAATCTTAATCACCTCGCTTTGATATTTTTGTTCTCATTTACATAAGTAACAACTCATTCACGAGAAAAGGTTCTCTAATCAAATAATGTCATATTATAACTTCCAATAGGTTAGTTAAAGGCTAATACGCGTGAGAAACCTAAATGCTACAACAATACTTCTAAACTTAACCATTTAAAAGGTCAAATCAAATATAAATAACACTGAATCGAATTGATACCAACATTCATTCAGAATATTGCTAAGTATATCTAAAATTCCTCTGTCACCTCTTTAAATATTTGTTTCGACTCATCTATTATGTCCTAACTTGCTAAAAATAAAATTCTTTAAAATTCAATCGATACTTCTTTATTCACAAGTTATATATATATATATATATATATATATATATATATGTGTGTGTGTGTGTATGTGTGTGCTGTAAATATGGGCATACATAAATGTAGTAATAATATGAAACAACTGTCGAAAACAAATATTTATTTTTAAATGTTTTTTTTTTTTTAAATTCCGTCAAAAGTTTTTTGAGAAATTTTGATTTAAAAACGATGTAGCTCATAATCAAATGTAATATTGAATCAATTTATTAATAATTTTATTGAAATGATCTCCACAGACTATATAAAAATCTTGTAATAAACAATTTCATTACTGTTTCAGTACTCACATTTTATTAAAATTTTTTATTTCTTCCATTTTCAGTCATAGTTTTTATCTCAAATCCATCGGGGATCATGAACAAAAAGAAAATTATATCAAGTCCAGGGGGACTTTTCAGAGTATTGAACATATTTGTAAATCGGTAACAAACAAAAAATAATTTGAAAACGTAAAAGTTAAATGAAACATTTTTGACTGCAGCACTATTAATATAGCTAATAGAAAATTACGGTGATAGAATTCTATTCAAACAATTATCATTTTTGTTGGATTTACAAATATAAACTAAATGCAATGATATTTGAAATAAATATTATCAAATCATCTCGTTCCTTTTTGTTTGGATATCTCTAGAGAATGAATTTTAAAGACGAATTAAAAGAAACAATACAACAAAAAAGTTTTATTTATTTAATTACTTCCCAGTAGATATCTTTACTAAAATGTATAACATTTGTATTCCAGTTCTTCCAAAACTACACCCAGAGTGGCAGATATATCTTTATGATAGTTGCCATATTTTGCTCGATTAATAAATACAGTTAAAAACAAAATATGTATGTAAAAATATTATGAATTCATTCCTTTTCATTTGAACTTAGATATCTCCAGAGAAGTTATTTTAAAGATGAAAAAATACCAATAAAAATACGTCTGTTTTTATCTAATTACTTCCCAATAGATATCTTTACCAAAATGTGTAACATATGTCTTCTAGTCTTCCGAAACTATATCCAAAATGAAAGAGACGACTTTATGATGATGTTTCCATCTTTTGCCGGATTAACAAATATAGATTTAAAAACAAAACATAAACATAAGTGTAATAAAGATTATCAATTCATTCTGTTTATTTTTAGCTTACATATCTCTAGAGAAGGAAATTTAAAGAACTAGAAGTGTATATATAAAAAGAAGAAAGAAATTATGTTCAATTTATCTAATTACTTCCCATCAGATATCTTTACTTGCAATATATTATATATACATTCCAGTTCTTCGACAACAACACCCAGTACGCCATAACGCTTTCTGTTTTGTTTATTCTAAACATATGCATATTTTACGCGAGATACTTCTTTGTAGGTTCAATCAATCCTTACGGAGACACTATTAGACTAAAGGTTTTCCTTCTCGAATGTTTTCACTATGCTCTCGAGACATGCTAAGTCAAACAGGCAGTTTTATTCGAAAGTAAAGTCAAAGGTTGCTTACCAAAGAGAAGAAAACAAATATTTTCGTTTTTCCGATCGAAAAGAAGGGGAAAAAATTTATTTTCATGGGAATAATTTGTTTCCTTTTCAGCGTTTTCAAAGAGGGCTATACGCAACGTTCCCTGAAGTTTATATTGTTTGAATGATTTTGCTACGTGAATTCCAAATGTTTTATGGAAGTATTTTTCTTGTAATGCTTTTGCAAACATTTGGATTATGACGGGTACTTAAATATTATAATAATATACGAGTATCTAATAAATTTGGAGTGTAAAACGCATGAGTTATATACAAGGAAGCGAATTTCTTTATATATTTCTCAAGAAAGATTTTAATAGTAATAACCTCTGTTTATTTCTCAAAGAAGATTCTAAAAAAATGATCTCTGTGTTGATTTCTCAAGGAAGGGTTTAATGATAATCACATCTATTTATATTTCTCAAGGAACGTTTTAAAGATAATCACATCTATTTATATTTCTCAAGAAAGGTTTTAATGATAATCACATCTATTTATATTTCTCAAGAAAGGTCTTATTAATAATAGCGGATAGTTAATTCACTAGATGTTTCATGAAATTCAAATAGTACATGATACCTAATGCATGTAGAATGCAAAAAATGGGTTATATATAAGAAAATGAATTTCTTTGCTTATTTTTCGGGTAATGCATACTGTTCATTATAATTATGACAAATATCTTTGTATGAAATATTTAAAGATTATATAATATATGATACATGTAGAATGAAAAATACACACTATAACAAACAAACAAAAAACACGCACCCAGAAGGATTTGCCAAATTGTAATGAAATTTCGTATTCAAAGACATTTGGACTGAACAAGTAAATGATTAAAATTTTGTGTCATATGAATGAATAGAGGAAGTTACAGCGCATCCGAACTGCGCACTCAGCAGGTGTATGTAACAAGCGATTCTCAATCTGATAGTCACATTTTCTGTTGCATTGCAATTTAGGATACCTTTCAACGACTAAAAAAATGCCTCGCCGTAGGATTCAAGCTCATTACGTGCAACTGTCAGAGTTTGAAAAAGTTCGTATCATTGAATTGAAATAGGCAGGTTGGGTAAATCGGAGAATAGCTCGTCGTATGGATCGAAGCGATGCGGCGATTAGAAGATGCTGGCGATAATGGGTGGACAATTGCAGGTTTCAGCGTCATGATGGCAGCGCTCGACCTAGGGCCACAGTAAATCGGGAGGACAGAGTGATTGTCAGATCAGCTGTCACAGCGCCTGATCCATCGTTATCATCCATTATATGAATATTGAAATAATGAGTGATATATAATATATGCAGAATGTAAAGTATGAATTATGTAAATTATGTATCAGGAATTACTAAATAAATTCGTTAAAAATGAGTTCATAAAAAAAATTATAAAATCTACCCTAGTTTAATTTATTTTCATGTTAAAAATTTTCAGAATTCAAGCCATTTGCTGACAATTTTCATTTATAAAGGTTTCTTTTTTTAGGATCGTTAAAATAAAATTGTAGGACCCGAAGATAGCTAGAAGAATAATGAAACATCAAGTGTGGTCCTATATGTATATTATGCAAAGAAAATTCTTTAATTTCCTCTAATGAGCTTTCATTAAATGACGATAATGCGTATAATGGTGACCCAATTTGCTAACCTAATTGATTTCTATCAGTGGTCCGTAATTCAAAATAGAAATTTCTAATTTATTTCTTATGAGAAACCAATTAATTCAATTGGAATGTTTCCATCCAATCTTGAATAAAATTAAACAAGCATGCAAGTGCAATTATTACATGTTTTTCCCCTGTGAATTAAAAGAAAATCTTTCATTGAATTTTATAAAAATCATTTTCTTAAAAACTGCTATATAGTTTTAGTTTTATTTTTGATCATTTGTCATCAATTTGCTTATTTTGTCTGTTAGATCAACTCTATCAAGTTAAAAAGATTTTCTGGGTAACTTTTCAAACGCATTTCATTACGACAGACACATTGTAAACGTACAGACACACACATGCACACACAGACACTTACACACACATATATATATTCTCTCTCTCTTTCTCTCTCTCTCTCTCTCTCTCTCTCTCTCTCACACACACACACACATATATATATATATATATATATATTTATATATAAGGTCCGTTGAGGCATTGTTGTACAAAGGAGGTGAAAGTGATATACATACAACACCTCTCCCTCCTCGATTTCTTTGAAAATTGAAATATTTTAGGATAATTCTTTTTCATCAGTACGAGAAAAAATGATTCCATTTAAATCAGTTCCTGAGAAAAGAATAGAATAATCTCCGATATGTTCCTCTGGGTCGATGTTTAAAGACTGAGAGGGAAAGGTGCATCCCTACAGAAGATATTTCTCTTCCTGCGCCAATAATTTCCTTGGAAAGGAATATGGAAGGCATGACTTTTTCCAGACAATCATCTATGAGAGCCTAAAACAGATCTTCGGAAGTATCTATTTCAGCGTGTCACTTCTTTCTCTTCTTAAAATACGAAATAGTTATGAATTCATTAAATATTTCTATTTAACCGGAGAGTGATTTGACGTCTGCAGAAGAAAATAAATTATAAATACTAGAGTTACTCAGATTTGTCAAATAGTAGAAGTATTTTCATTGTAGAATATCAGTTACAGAAAAAAAAATTGTCTCAAAAGACTAGGTATAGAAGTAAGGCTTCTACAGGAAAATATCTACATTGCTCTCTCTTGTACATATATTTTCCCAAAATACACATATACTTTTAAAACTTTTAATTGCCTTTGCTTGTTATAACATGTAATGCTGAAAAAACATTTCCATCTATGAAAAATTTAAACATAACTTAAGAAACAATATCTTTACATGCATTTAAATGGACACTTTTTGTTTTACTTGTATGAAAATTTATCAGTAAATAAAGAAGTCTGAAATAATTTGCAGAAACGAAAACAGAGAATAAGTATAACTTTGTAAAAACTGATATGTACAGATTTTTTTTATTTCATTATACTTACATTTTTTTAAACATTTTTTTTTAAAAAAAAATGTGACCGTTTTTCAATCAAATGTTTTATCAGTTTTTAAATGTCGTTAGATTTCACTGATTTTGGATAACAGGATTATTTTTATCACGTTATCTGTTTATTTTTTTGAAAAAATAATCTTTATTTTTGAAATCCGGTAAAAATTGCATAAGTTTTGGAACCTTTTTAGGTAAAAGAAATAAGATTGACATGGTGTATATTCTATAGTTTTTTTCCAAATGGCAGTTCGGAACTAAAGGAATTGCTTCTTTCACGGTAATTAAAATATGCATAACCTAAAATTTATTTCTACATACGCCACTGTCTTGAGAGTCAGAATGACTCGCGATCACGGCGTTTTCACATGCGCTTTTTTTTTTTTTTAAAAAAAATTTGGTACTTAAATTGGCAGTCCAAATTCTCACATAAAATACTACTGTTGCTTTTAAATTAACGAGTCGCGGGAAATGACTCATCCCCCTAGCCTCAGAGATTAAGAGAATTCAAGAATAAATTAAGGAAAATTATATTTTATTGCAGAAACATTAGTTTAGAAAAAGCTCTCCAGAAATTACAATTCAATGCTGGTGCTAAAATATTAATGATTTAAAGACACCGAATAGTCAATCTGTCTAGACCATACCCTTTTGGGTTGATAGATTGGATGAATATATTGGTGTACAAAGGTTTTGGGACCTTTAATCTCCTGTCGAAAATATTGTTAAATGAGTTGCTTCGGCCTGTTGAAGGCCAACGAATTAAGAAATAAATAAAATTACGTCTCCTCTTTAAGAGATTTAAAAGTTAGTTTTAAAAGTTAAAAATACTAAGCTTAAGAATTTTGAGAAATTTTAAGAGAAAATCAAATCAAAATTGTTATTGACTGAAAATGGTTTTGTGTCAGGAGAGAAGTTTATCTAACTAGCCAATCAGGAAACAGCCTCTCGCGCTGGTGAAATAGTTTGTATACTATAACTACTGATCTCTTACGGAACAGCACTCTCAACCAATTGAATAGCTAGCTGTCGAGTTAGCAACTCACAAGCAGCTCGGAAAATTTTTCCTCTATGGGTTTTCACCAGCGAGAGAAGCTGCTTCCTGATTGGCTAGTCAAATAAATTTATCTCCTAACACAAAATTCATTTTCAACCAATAACAATATGTTAAGCTTGCTGCAGATAGAGTAGGTGTTGCTCGCGTGTCGTATACCCACTCGAGTCTAGCAATATTACACTTGCTCGTACTCCCCATCCTCCTACAGGTTTGCTGGAAAAACATATTTTGTTTTCTGCCCACTCACACAAGACAGCCTGCGTGCGCTTTAAAATATTCGTAGCTAACTTTGTAATTGTTTCTGAACTAGGAAATAGAAGAAAAATTATGACGATTGTTGTACAGAGATATTTCTTTAGTAATGGATTATTATAGGAAATTTTCATGGTGAAATGTTCTTTGTTACTTTTATGTGTAATAAAAGTATAATTTTTTTGTTGATATGACCCAGCTCTGGGAATCACAGCTAGGCAATGGGTGGACATCCGGTTGGGCCTCATTTTACAAATAAAATAAGTTCTTCGAAATTGTTTTTCCCTTCATATCTTTATGAAACTATTAGTAATTTTTTTTTAATTCCGATAAGAATGGGTTTATTAAGATGCCGTTCGTTAATTATTGATTATAATCTCCTCTGAAGTTTATATCACAAAATATCTTTTACATAAGATATTTCATTTGCTACGCTGGTATTACTGGTTTGTTTTGAAATATTATTAAATACTTAATAGTATTACAGTATACATAATCATAACATAAACTCTCTGTACATAGTTTGGGCCTTTGATGAAATTTTATTTAATTGCTCCTAGCACATGTAATTGTGTTACATTGTATAAAAAAGTTATATTTTATATTGGACAACCAAGACTGTATTTACTACTAAATGAACTTTCTACGAAATATTCTCTTAATCGAAGAATTCACGAAATATTCATGTTAATGGACTCATTGTTTATTATATGCCCCTCCCCTAAATGCTAACACATAGAAAACTTCAACCAAATTATGTAATTATTTTCTGACTCACAGCTCCAACTACATTACTACAATTACCAACTAACTACACGACTAAAAACAAGAGTCTATCACAAAGTTGTACAACAGAGTCATCTATATTCTAAACAAAGAACATGAAATCAGTTCATTCCTAAAATGTTCACAAGTCAAGAGATTTACATCTTTATTTGATCCATTGCATTAAATGAATTTTTGATCATTACAAGAAAAATGTTTTCCTACAGCTAGGTAAATCTAAATTTAAATGTATTAAACGTATTCACTTCGATTTGCATTTTCTATTTAAACGCTCTTCATGTCGAGTTCTTAAGTCTCCTAATGAGATTGGAATACAAATTGCTATTTCAAATTGCCATTTTGTAACATGTTCAATTTAAGAAATTTCTATTGTTGTTTCTAATTTCACTGGTCTAAAAGGAAGTCAGATGCAAATCAATGATTTTTATTTATTTTTTCATAGAAATAGGGTCAAAGGGACAACTAGTGTTAAGTCTTAAACTTGGAACAATCGTGGGAAAATATATCTCTCGTTATTTAGATCCATGGTTAGATAAAAAGGACTACACCTAAGCTGTCGCTCTATTGAGCAAAGACTATTAGCAACGGACTTCATTATTTTGAAGCTTGATCAAGCGAAGAAAATGACACCTTAGGTGGCCTTTCTATATTCTTACTTTTTTTTACATGTCATCTGAGGACTCAGAAGCCCAGCTCTTCCTTTAATGTGTATGGCAGCAGTAGACTAGAGGTTAAGGTCACGAACTCGCGATCGGCGTTATTTCCTTCCAGTCGTTGATTCGAGCTCTAATTCTGCTAAAGAACCGAGGTATAGTAGATCTGATGCACAGTAAATCTCTTAAGGATTCAAGTCCCCTTTTTGACATGAAAATTAGGAGAAGGAAGTTCCAAATCATTCGTCATATTCGTCACTAGATCGTAGTTCAAAATTATGAGGTACGTTGCTTGTAGCTCTCAAGATGCTTCTAAGTGCGACGTTAATAAACAAACAAACAACCAATCATTTCATGTAAAACAGTCTTTAATATTCAATATTAACAAAACTCGCGGTTTATACTTTTGGGCACTAATTTGGCACCAGCAGAGTCCAACACTCGCCTCGTTGATTTGCAGGCCTTTTGCCGTTCAATTCAGTTGTGATGTAAAACTCGTACAGTATTATTGTGAATTCTATTTACCTCCAATATTGTTAGGATTGTTGACAGTAAATTTAGTGTTTCGGTTGAAATTCACAGATTTTTTTTTTTTTACAGTTCAATAAGCTTAGTTCGATATTAAAATTAATAGAATACAATTCATTTGTATAACGTAATATCGGCAATTTCAGTTTTATTCATATTTAGTAATCGTATAAAATAGAACTCATTTATCCTGGGCAGGATGAATATGTCAAAAATCAAAGATTCTTATTCCAGTTAGCTAAACTACTTGTCTGTAATATATGGCTATTAATCACTAAGGGTCTCATGCATAACCTTCAGAGGAGTTCAGAACCAAGATAGAAGTCTGTAGACGAGATTCTTCACCGCATTATTAATGTTGTTGGCGTCTGTACTGATTTCCCTTTGATGGATGATTGCGTCAATTCCCATCGAGTAAGGGAATACTAGGAATTCAAAGATATAATTTCAAGGGATTGATCACCTGGCATGAATATTATTTAATATACCTGTAATGATTTGCTGCGATAAGTGATGAGACGTCTAAGACCTTTCAAAAATTATAATATATTATTTCAGTGAAAGTGTTAATAATAGATCAAATTGAAAGGGGCTTTGTAATATTAAAATACATTGCATACGACTATTTACAGTTTGAGACACTGAAAATGGAATCGTGATTAACACTGCAGCATCATGTTCCACCTCTTGAATTTGGATTATCGGAGACTGACAAGTATTTGAGGAGGAATTACCAAACTCATTCTTGACAACAGTTTTTTTTTCCCGAAGGTCATAAATATTTTGTTATATATAAGGTTTAGTTAACTTAAGGTGATATATTAGTTATATTTTTATTAAATGAAAAATTAGATACCATGAAACATATTTCATTCATTTCAATCAATTAAAGCAATAAATTTCACTAATATTTAAGGCGGAAGAGCCTGTCTTTTATATCAGCTTAAAAAGTTTTCTAGAGGTATGCGTATGTTATTACAAACGATTATCAGTCAACTTTATATCACATTAGTTGCATGACCATTAATAGGAAAAAACGATGCAAAATAAATTATTTTATAGATTTCAGTCAGTTAGAGGAATAAACTTGCTACTCTTAGAGAAATTCGGTATGTCGGTTAACAATTAATCGATTTTAATCTAAGGGTAAATTCCAAATTGGTTTCATATATTTGGAACAAGAGTTTGTTTCATTAAATTTCATATTAGGTACAAACACTCTGAAAAGGTCAAAATGTTTACTTACTACCACCATTATGTGGATAATATCCTTTCAAACTTATAAAAATAGAGTTAATACATTTTTTTTTGTTTTCAATTTTAATTCAAAGCTGTAAACAAATACCCAAGGGGCCTAGTGACTATTATGCTCTTTATTTGTTAGCCGTCCACTATGCGAAATAGGACACTCCGACAAGTTGATACATCGATAATATTGAAATCAATGGATCTCATTAAATAAAATAAGCCAAACAATGTATTTTAACCACACAAACTTTCATGAAAACATTGAGAAATTTTTCTATTCCAGAATTTGTTTGTAATTTGGGTTGATATTACATGATTATATTATTATCCTAATAAACAAACTTCTGCAAACAAACAACATATATATAACATTAACTTCATTGTTTCTTTTTGATTCTTTGTGGTACTGCATATAATTATTACTGTAAATAATATTTACATTTTAGTACTATTCAGTTTTAATAAATAGTTTTTTAATGGCTTGATATTTTGTTAAAATTAGTTAGTAATTCGTAAAGAGTTTAATATTTTAGACTTTTTTTATTCAGCGTTTTGTGAAAAATTGACAGGAGTTGCATATATGTAGTATGAGAAGAAAGTTAAGAAGAATATCGTGGAAAGATGTAACAGATTTTTTTTGAAGAAAACATCATTCTTCTCGAAACAAAATCTGCTAAGTAAAAGGAACATTATCCTTTAAAATCAATTTTAGAATATTAAAGTTAATTCATTTGAACAAAAGCATAAAATATTCTTATATTCTTCTTTTGCCTTCGTGCACTTTTGTTCAATTATCTATTGGCAAAAATATACATCTACATTTCTCAGGTCATCGTAAAAAACAAGGAATCATCAATGTTCGAAGGAATTATTCATTCCAAGAATAATTTACAGATAAATTATCGAGTGTAATTCAAGTGCAAACCATTTTCTCCCAAGAAACTTTTCTCTAATTCCTTTCGTCTTCGCAAATTGAAATATTCAGTTTCACTCAAAGAATTTAGAATGCGGAAGAGAACAGCACTCATGACAAGATCAAGGCCTTTTGGCCCAATTCCAGAAACTTTTACTTCGGATGAAAGTCGACCAAAATGTTTCGTTTTTTCCCTCTTAAACTAAGAATGATTTCAAAATTCTCAAGACGAATTTTCTACTGTTTCTTTTCTTTTCCTTTTGCTCTCGTTCAATTTTCTAATCTTCGATGCAATAAAAACTAGGAAGTATCTCTTATTTGACTTCAATTCTTTCCAGAAATATCAGTTTGCTACTGATGCCGGATTTATTTAATTTTTCAGATATTTTTGGCTACATTTTGTCTTATTTTGTGTTCTTCGTTACTCCGAACCTTTCCTTCGAAATGGGGAGACAAGGCATTACAGAAGTATATTTGCAGGTTTAAATTCAGATCGAGTAACCGTTGCAGATGAAGAAAATTAGGAATAGCTAATAAATGAAATATTAAAATAAAAATTGAAAAAAATTCAAAAACGTCTAATTCATACTATCATTTTAAAAACAAATGCATTTATATTGTAATATTATAAATTATGTATTTATTTTCCCTTTTATCTCAATTCATGAATTTCAAAACAATTTTGAAGAGGTTAAGGATTAATAAACTTACATAAAGTATTTTCATTTTGAGAATGCATTAAAATTTAGTTACTTTATGCATATTTTTTTTTTTAAATTTGGTTTAGTTGTAGTTAGATTTGTAATTTTTTAAAATTATTTTACAGAATTTCAAACATAATGTTTTCAGTTCAACTTACAAGAACAACAGTGAGAAGAACTTTTAGAATTATTCTCACTATTGTTTCAATTGTATTCTCTAAGTTTATGAATCAAATAAATAGAATTGTTTTTTTTTCCTCATTATTTTAGCTCGAAGTGTATAATATTTCTCTAATCAATGAACTGAAACATTAAATTTAAAGATAATGCTCAGATATCGAATATTAACTTATCCAATTAAATACTTTCTTATATATTGTTATTATAAATATTATTAACTATTCGATTAAATATGTTATTCGATATATTTTCTTGCATAGTTTTGATATTTTTTAGAAGAACTTTTGAAATGTTTAAGATTTTATTTACAACTTCAAAAATATTACAAAGTTTTTAGCTACTTGTAATTAAATCCTGAAACAATATTTACTCTCATTAAATAAGATACTGCTCCTTAATTTTTTTGATGACAAACTTAAGCAAAATGAGTTTAATATGAATATGAGGTATAGATAATAACAAAAGAGACTGACACTGTTACAGAAGAAGTACACACATACCAAACGCCAGTGACCGACACCTGTTTAGCGTGAAGATTCTCTTTCAAATGCAGTTCCTGTCGTTTAAGTAAATAAACCCGTATAACCTTATCCTTCGTTCACTTTAGATTTATTGTTTTTTAACTTTGCTGGAAAAATTGCAAGTAAAACAATAGAGCAGTGTATTTTTGTGAAATTTCACATGAAATTTTCCAAATTTCATGTGAAATTTTCAAATGAAAAGAAATTAAATTATAATTTATTGAAATAAGTGTATGGAAATGAATGTTTAGAGTGTGAATGTAATTATGATGCTTTATTTTCAAGATGGCTGAGAATACATTGAAGATGATTAACACCCAGTTTGCCCTTCCACATCAAAACGGATGACTATATAGATAAAATTGGTAATATGGTTCGATTTAACCGTCAGTTAAGTATTCGTGCGATCGCCGAGACTGTAGGAATTGACGAAGAATCCGTTCGGCAAATTTAAATTAACTATTTTAGCATGCAAAAAGTTTATGCCAAAAGGGTGTCAACAATTCTCACGCTTGAACAACAAGAAGCTCGCAAAAATATTTTTACTGACACTTTGAATTTCATTGAAAATGACCCAAACTTATTGGAACGATTAACAACTTGTGGCAAATCATGGTTTCTTACTTATGATCCTGATAGGAAGCGCCAATCCGCGTGCACTGAAAGAACCCATCTTCACCGAGAACATAAAAAGCTGGAATGAGCAAATGAAATTCAAATCAATGATGATTTTTTTTTTGATATTTACGGAATTGTGTACCTTCTCTGGGTTCCTTAAGAACAAACTGTTAATCAACATCACTGCCTTCATGCTCTTACTGAACTCCGTGAAATAATAAGGAAAGAAATCACCCAAATATTAAAATGACAAGACATTCCGCATTATCTGTCAAGATGTTTCTTGCTATGTACAGCATCCCAGTGTTAAACCAACCTACTTCTTCGCCGGATCTTGCGCCTTGCCACTTCTATCGCTTTTCTAAGGTGAAGTATGTTTTAAAAGGAACATGATTTGATTCCTTTGAAGCTGTGAAAGAGAAAGTGACACACGTCCTGAAGGAGCTGTCAGAGAAAAATTTCCAGCTCTCTTTCGAACAATAAAAGATTGGCATGGAGCATTGTAGGAATAGACGAGAGGTGTATATTGAAGGTGATAATAATTTAATATGTATGAATTGAAGATAAAATGTTTTTACAGCGTCAAGTCTCGTTATTTAATAGCCTTACGTAGTATACACACACACACACATATATATATGTGTGTGTGTATGTGTAGACACGGCTACTTACACAAGTTACATTTCTCCTCTAAAATTATATTACATTGTATAAATATTTTCTTTTTATTTCGGAATAAAAAAAAAATAACTTTACGAAACTGTCTAAGCTGGTATTATAAGTTAATAATTTAGTTATAGAAATTTTTTTTTGATAAATTCTAAAAAAAAAGAATTTTTTTACGTAGAATTCAAAATTTTCCGTGTATCTAATTTTTCATTAAAAAAGTAGCAGAAATTTCAAAAAATTCTGCTTATAAGTGTTAAAAAACACGTTTTATTAAGTATTTTTGAAACAAAATCAGTTCTAAATTATCCTTTAATAGAAAGTAAATACGTTAAAATGAAAGATTACGATATGCATCAAATGCATTAGCAATTTGTCACTGGAAAGTTCACTGTATATAAAGTAGTGATTCTTTCTAATTTTAATTTAAAGAGATATTGTTGAAAAGCACCGGGATGTTATGTTATGTTCTCTTTTTTAATAAGTAAGACATTTAGTCGTTTTTTCGCTAGTATATTTCTTTTTCTTGCAATTACATGTATTGTCAATCTCTTTTTCATTGGTAAGTTCTATGGTAATCCCGCCAAACAACTAATACTTCTGATTATTTATTTAAAAGAACCATTTTTTCCCAATTACAAATTTCCCAAGTATTTTTTATTCCAACATTGAATAAAACAATTACATCGCAAACCGCAATAGTAATTAGCCGTTATTTCACTGACATTTCCTTTGATTATTTGCACCGAATAATGCTGTGAGGCAACTTATGCATATTCGAAGAAGCATATTTGACGCCTATCTAGATTGGTATAATTTTGATTAAATTAAGGGTGTTTTCATATGCTATATGTGGACCGGTTTCATCACCACGAGCTACAACAACCTGGTAAACACACCACAATTCTTCTCTAAAGGGACATTTAAAATGTTGAAATTTTGGGTCGTTTAATATGCACTATTGCATAAATTGCACTTTTTGTCTCTTCTATGCTACCTTTATTTATTGCTTTTAATCGTGTCTTCCTTTACTGTCACGGGATTTTCCTCACAAGAAAACGCTTCTAGCCCGCTATTCCTTCGCAATTTTTGTAAGACTGTCCCAACATTTGATAGTGTGATTTGTGTATTCTTTTTTTGTTTTTAAACTCGAGACCCTTAACTTCTTTTGAATTTAAATATTGGTATGTTTTTGCATCACCATCTTACATTAGTGTCGTGTATCGAAAACCAATATCTTCAAATCTTAGCCATAATTTTAAAGCAGTCTCTCGTTCCATGGCACAAGATGATACAACGTAATTGACAGAGAAGGATCACAAATGATGCTCATACCACACATTATACTCTGCTGAATTTTCTCCCAAGTCAGATTTTGCATATTCGCATTCGATGCAGCATCTCGACATAATATCATAAACTATGACAAATCTTTTAAAAATGTCAGTCACACACCCTATAACCTATTTGTGATGAATGTCTTAATTCAACCATGCTTCATCAAGCATATTATACATCTCAGTAATAATATCGTTCCTCTGATATATATTTTTCACTCGATTTCGAATATCATCCAAGCTTTTTTCTGTAAATTAAATTATTAACATACGTAGTTTTTTTTTTATACAAATTGAGTGCTCTACTTGGGGCAAATCTATATTAATCAACATACAAACAATTTTCTATGTGGCTAAATAACCTTTTCCAATACTCCAGAATGACTGAACCATGAGCATCTTTAAGTCGAATATTTGGCCTTGGAAACTCTGACAGAAATTCTTCTTTATGTAAAATTACTGGACTGAATTGATTCACATGAAGAACAAACAATAGATGTTTTTCTAGATAATCCAAGTTTTTCACTCATTTCAAAATATAATGAGTACGATTAGCAAATATCACACAGTAAATGTTTCAGAAATCTTTTTTATAAAATTCGTAACTGTTATAAAATACTGAGAGATTTCAGAATCTTCAATATCGATAGTAGCCTCATCATAGTAGCTGACCTCTAAATTTTGGCATCTCATATTTAGTTTTTATATTTCTGATGAAGGAGATACAATCTCAGTTTCTTTACTGCAATCAACAGCACGCCATCACTTTTCAGCGATGTGCTTATACCATGATGACTGACACTTTTTCTTAGTTGAATGGGTAGAATTTAGAAACGTAGTGAAGCCTATACATGAGCTAAATAAGTTTAGTTAAGTTGACATATCTATTCGTACCCATCAAAATGCCACTGAAGAAAAAAAAAAGAGTATTGGTAAGATAAACCCAGCAGCTAAAAGACAAAAAGCTATCCAAGGGTTGGAAACATCTGTACTACGGGAGCTTTCACAAGCAAATACGTTTGAGAGCTTTTACTTCAATCGCTAGGGGAACTTCGGCGGAAAGAGCCCTTCCTATTTATCAGGAGCATGTGAAAGCTTTTACGTCAAAGACAAGAAAAACTTCGGCCGAAAGAGAGCTGTATATACAGCAAGATCGACTTACAAAGGAAGAATCTATTGTAGTGAATCGACATTCATATGAACAATTATGAACATTTCATTACAGGTCAGACATCGACTACTGTATATATAATCACCCTAAAATATTTTCTTTCTGTGTTAATCCCAAGCAACGCTGGGTACTTCAGCTAATATATGTGAATAAATAAAGATAATTTGTTTATCATATATGAATAGTTTATTTAATGAAATTACAAACATTGACACAAATTTCAAAATATATAAGTTTACATTGGTAGTTTTCCTGAAATTTCAGTTGGCAGGAAAAGAAGTTTTTAAATTTCGAGGCGAATAAAAACGACTACAAATTTATTGCTTTAATCTAGAGATAATTTATGACGTTACTCTGTGCCTCAGCAACGAATATGTACTAAGTGAGAGTGAGTATTCATTAGCGAATATAAAATGTTTAATACTACATGTACATATATGGGTATACGGACTTCGAAGCATATATATATGTATTAAAACTGGAAGAGACTTAACACGAATTAATTGAAATTATTTCAAAAACCTATAACAACCTAAATCCTATCTGATTAATAATACAGTTAATAACAATTAATATATGTATGTGTTTTATTTTCTGAAATCTATTAATATAAATCCTTTTGAAAAATGTAAGTGAATATTAAAAGTGAAACAGCATACATATCTAAATTAATGCTTTATGTAGTATTTTAACAAACGCATTTTATCCTAATGTATTCGAACATTTCAAAACAAAATTCTAAAAATTCAAAACAGAGCTTAATCCCAAGCTTTATTCCTATCGTTAAAGATTAGTTTCTTAAAAATCTTCCAATTCATTATCAATCTATTGCGGCGATTTAAAATCAAAACGCGTGGAATTACTCTCTCATATATGCATAAATTTAAATTTCCTTCTAGTTCTACTATTTCGAGTTTGTTTATTTTAGCGCACTTCCATAATTGAAAATGATGGACTGAAAACCTTGCGTCATATTGCTCTACTCTAAAATCCATTAACCTAATATCAGAAGATAATTTCAGCAACAAAGTTTGAAAATTCTTGAGCCAAAATTAATTGGATAACCAAAACAATTTCGACGAAATTGCACCACTGATGCTTCTGAAATTATGCCGAGATTATAACCGAACTGAAGGATCATTAAAAGGGGTCTTCATCGCTAACGACTGCTGGTATGTTATGTCTCCTAATTTTTACAAAATGTGTAATAATACCTACTGTTTCTACACTGTTAACTAGCAAGTTAAATTTCAAACAGTTTCGCGTATTTGCTAATAACGTGTAACCTAAGCGTTCTTTCATTTCCCCCATTACCTTCCATAATGGAATTCTCAGGCAAGAATGAAATACCTCGTTATTTGTAATTAATTCATTTTTATGGTGGGTGCTTAAGGTGCATCGGTGATTAAATGAATATTGGTTTATCGATATTTCCCCACCCACGCAGCTGATTTATAATGAGCTATCGATGGTAGAGGAAAGGATTGTGATAAATTAGCTTAAGTGATTCAGAATAACTAATCGTTTTTGCACGTGTTGGAGTTGATGGACCTAACGCATTTTTTACCTTTTAAATTTGGTTTTATGAAAGCTAAGTAGGTAACAGATTATATATATATATATATATGCGCGCGCGTGTGTGTATAAGGATTTATTGAGGATCTTACGATGCGCAATTCTTAAGTATCTTATTCAGCTTAGAACGTTTTCATTTTCATAACCTTCTGCCATATCCAAATGAGATTTATTAAATATCCTCTCTATCAATATTCAAATTCATCTTTTTTGCTATTCTATAAGCTTTTAAAAATAAAATTATTACTTTATATTTTACCTCATTTGAATATGATTTTGCATTTGTTGTATATCTTTTATTCAATGCTAATGTACATGAAATGAGATTTAATTATTTGTATTTATTGTTTATTTGTTCAATTTCTTCTTTCGTAAAAAGTAAATTCGAAAATAGGCCGCTGTGCACTTGCTTATGTACTTTGCTGTACCAATTGATCGAATATTATTATGACAAGATATTCATCGAAATGAAATTTTATTAGTAATTAATTTATTTTAAAAGCAAAATTTTCCTCAAACTTTGTCTAATCATTTAAAAAGTAATTGTTTGAAGCGTATTCCTTAAAATGTGATTTTTTAATCAGACGTATAATTTAATCAAAAATCAGGCAACAAAACTTATTAATATTTTACACAATTTAAATTATTTTATCTGCATTTTTAAATTTTTTTATCTGCATATATTAATTGATAATGTTTTCCCCCAACTAAGTTAATATATGCTATTCAAACATATGTATTAATTACTAAACAGATGAAATTTAAAAAAAAAAATTAATTTTCTACGTGAGGCATTAAAACATAAGCTCTTGCCCTAAAAATGTTTAAAACAATATGGCTTAAAGATCCCTTTCTAAGATAAATTCTTAGTACAGATTTATTAACTGACTTATAATCTATTATTTATAATGCTGAAACTAATTTGAACTTATTTCCTTTCTATTACGCTCGTATTTTCCAAATTAATTTTTTAGAATATTTTAATGTCTCGTGCATAAAATTGCGAAATGACGTATTTCGTTTCTAGGTATTTTTTACTTGCTCTATACACGTTTAATTTAAAGATTGAGGTAAATAAAAAATTATATATATATATATATATATATATATATATGATGAAGTGTGTTAATATAGTATGCGTTTAAAGAAATGTAATAAATAATTTCTGGTTTTGATGACTGTTGGAAAAGTTAATATATAATTGAGCTGATTATGCAGCAGAAGTGTGACTGAAGATACTTTCGTGTTTAGAAGCAAAAATATTGTATTTTTTTTTCTTTTTATTGCTTTGTTATGTGAATAGTCTTTATAAAATCAGTAGTACTTTTCGAAATTTATTTATGAGCATAATATATATCCTTAAATAAATAAACGACCTTTTTTATATGTTATAGTTCCTCAAAACTATATAAACTTAATCCTAATGTTATTTTAATGTAGATGGTAATAGTTTTACTTCTAATAAGCATCTTCCATTATAATTATAGAAACACTATATAAAATCTTATTATGCAAATCATTGCTGTTATTATTTAAAATTTATATTACCAATTATAAGCCATTTAAAGTTCAAAATACAAATTATATCAAGTTATAAAAAAGCTGCAAATTAGAAGAAATAGACGTAACAAAATGTTTGCAGAAATATATGAAATAACGGATACTAATCTCTGCCAGTAGAGTAGTTCTTGCGTGTCATGTGAGAGACTGTCTAGAGAAAATTTCGGCAGACAAGGAATGTAATGTCGTGGGGACTTGTATCGATTTCTCAACCATCCATTATCTTACCAAAACATTCGTATAGAGACAGGCAATTAGAGAGGAACCGAAGGAATTCTACTTTTCGGGATTGACCCTTAATTGCTCTCTCCCACCGGTCGCATTAAGTGACCCAGGGTCAGATTACGCCAGAGGACCCGTCAGTCCCAATAAAAGGCAATACCACTCGGTGCTGCAGTTTGCCATTCCATCAATACTGGTCGAATAAATGAGCAATTTGTTCAGCTTAGTCGTTACTCTAGGGCAAATATTTTGCTATAGCAGTGTAACAATGAATAAATTTTATTTTAGAATAATACTAACTTGTATTTAAAAATAAAAGTTTAAAACAAATGGCAAAATTTTGCAGAGAAAAATGATTATTTTTACAGCACATGATTTGTGTGTGTGTGTGATTATACATTTTATCACTTATTACTTCGATGTGTCTCGACTCATTTCTCGGTAAACCTTCTACTTATTACTTCTAATTGAGCTTCCACAATTGTTAAAACTATTAGTTATTAGTTGAGTTATTTAAAAGAATTGCTTATTGTAAATTTTTATATAGTTTCATAAGCAACTGCTTTTTAAAGGATTCCGTCGAATGTTATACCTAAACGAAACTTCTTTCTTCGTTTTTCACAAAAATATGTAATACACAACTTTTAATTTCTGGCAGATCCTCTTGCGCAAATAGCCCATCACGAACAGGTATGTTTAAAGAAGTGACAGACTCTTTCGACCTTGAATTTATCTAAAAGTGGAAGAGTTATGCTCAACGATTAATAACTTACAGAACTCAGATACAACGATCAATGCAGATGTGAGTGAAGTGTGTAAAACAATGGCGAAACTGAAAATCATCCTCCAAAATCTCGAAAATTGAAACCGTAAGGGGACCACTTGGTTAAAACGCTAAAAATGTATTATAAACTTAGTTTACACTAGATTAACAGTCGGGCACTAAACATAGTAATACTATAGTACGCATCATTGCTGACCAAACTTTACTAAAGACCTAACTTTTTTGTTATAACTTGGATACCTGCATTTTGCTGACGAACTCATGGATAGCAGAATCGGCTTTCTTATGAGTCTGTGACGTAAGGCTATTCTCGATTTTCTATTCACTAAACTTGGGGACTTTTATTTAGCTTAATTGATTAAAATAACAGTTTCTTTTTAACTTAAATGAAGAGTGATTATGTTAATTATATATAGTTTGAAATAAATTGAAGTGATTCAGATATAAGGATATATAATTAAGAGGCTATGGATCTGAGACATTAAAGCGACGATAGTAACCAGAGTAAATGAGAACTGATGACTAAAGAATTGTGACGATTCTAAGGATTGGACGCGATTTTTATCAAGGACTATTCAGAAGATTAGAACAAAGGACTCGATGAGAAAATACATTTTTTTTATAATTAGGGCTATTAGTTATGACTGAAAGCCGGAGAGAGCATTTAGGTTTCTTGGCATTTAAATTGAATGATTTCGCTTGTTTAGTCTCGAGTTTTCTTAAATTATTTTTCTGTCTCTTAAAAAATAATTTATTAAATTGGAGGATGGCACAAGAGCCAAATAATAACGGACAGCCGTCACAAGTCTTATGTACGAAACATAATCTAACATCAGATCGGGACTCACTTCCTGACCATTCGCTATAACAGGCCTGGCCAACACTCGGAACTGGATCATCTGAATAAGAATTTAAGGCACTCGACTAGGTTCGAAGACAAATTCTTTAAAAAATGCTTTTCAGAAGAGTATTTTAGTGTAAAATGATATAAATATACTCAAAAGGAAATAAATTTATATTTATTTATATATACAACCTCTAGTTTTTGATAAAAGGTGTTTTTCTTAATGAAATTTTAGCAAAATTTACAAAGTTAAGAAAAGCAGCATAATTAAATAAATAATAGACATAATGGATTATATTTTCATACATATACTTCTTATTTCATGTAAAGCGTAACTGACAGAAGAATAATAATTATTTTTAAAAACAAATATTTTATAAGGATTCGAATTTGATGTTAATGATTTTTCATCAAAATTACTACATGCTTTGGAACGAAAAAGACTGTAAAATATGTCTAAATGTAACTTTGTTAAAACCTGCGACTCTATTACACTTTCAAGACCTTATTAAATATGTATACCAAATTTTATTGAATTTAGTTATATTACTTTGGAGATATCACGATTTTCGTGCAAGACTTTTGGTACAAATTTCATTTTTCAAAAAACACATTTAAAAATATATATTCATATGTTACTTAAAGTTAATATTACAGAAACAACTTAGAATTCTCCAGTTTTATATGTTACTCTTTCCTAATCTTCAATATTGATGTTTCTTTTTTTTTTTTTTTTTTTCTAATGAACCTAAACCTTCTTGTGGAAGTTTTTGTTCATGGTAGTGAGAGCCGTTTTAATTCTTGGAAACACATCTGAAAAGGACTAAAGAATAATTTTTCAAAACCTGACAATCAGAAAAGTCTTATAACGACAAAAAATAGAAATAGATTTATAATATCACAAGCATTTGAATGTATATAAATATATACATGTATATTACTTCTAAGTTTCGAAGAAGAAAAAGCCTTTCATGAAATTTTAGTAAAATTAAAATATGTCTCCGAAATATCCGAAAGTGACTATAAAATATGATTAATTGTAACTATATCTAAACCTGTGGTTAGTAATACTGTGAGGGATTTTTGAAATATGTGTACCAAATTTCATTTAATATAGGCTGATTGTTGTGGAGATATCCTATTTTTCGAGAACAAATTGTGTGATAATTTTATTAAAAAAAACCCACACATTTAAAATATATGTGTATATTTAAATTAAAAATCAAATAACTTTAAATTTCCCAATTTTATAGGTTATTCCATGTTTTCCCTCCATTTTTGTGTTTCTTTTTCTTTCTACCAAGTTTTCTACTGGAAATTTTTGCTGTTGACAGTGATAAGAATTTTGAATCTTCAATACACTCACTATCAAATACTGTTTGTCTCTGTACATTATTATATGAATAAACAATGTGCATTTCATTTAATATGCATAATAAACCATCAAATCTATTATTAAATTGTACAGCACTAATGTAAGCATCCCAACACATTGTATAGTTCTCAACAAATACTTTTTAGGTAGTATTTGCCACAGAACTGCATGGAAAAATTCATTAAAACTGAATTAAACACCAATTGAAGTTTGTCAATCAATGTTTAAGTACCTAGTTAAATGACATGATGAATACTTTTCATCTTGTGTCAGGTTTACTACTCTGTTGTAGCATCATTTCACTTGCGGTCTTCTCTCCTTGGCACGCTGAATCATTTAGAATAAAAGTCTTTTAATTTCCTTAAAATTTTGTTTCACGAGCATAAAATGATCAATTTTTACTCATATTTTTAAGAAAAATTAATATAAATTTTAAAGAAATAAGGAACTGAAAGTAATGCAAAATATAGAGAAAAAAAACAAACCTAAAAAAACTAAAAACTAAAAGTGAAATAACATGAACCAAAAATGTAAACAAACATCAGTGATAGTCGGAAACACTGTTGCCAATGATCTACAACAGAATTGCTTGAAATAATTGTAAATAAATTGTGGCTTAGTAAGTAGAAAATTAAAATTAAGGTTTTAAAACATTATTTTAGGGAAATACTACCTTAAAAAAAGGATAAATCGTCTACTTCCGGCATTAAATGTCATTACTTCTGGTTTTGTTTTCAACTACTACGCATTAAAAAAAAAAGCTATACCTTGAGTTCTACCTCACATAAAGTAAAAATAAGGACTGTGGTGGAATCTTGAAAAGTAGGTCTTTAATTCTTTAATTTGTAATCAGAAAAAAAAGTAGTACTCTCCATGAGTATTTCTCATCATACTCCTTATTACGGGAATACCTCAGAACATTGACTCAATAATCAGCATAAATTTTCTTCTTTATTCTAGTTCAGAAGTAATTACAAAGTTACGGCACGTGGGGCGTCTTGCATAAATGGGATACGCAATGTATACCAACCAGAAAACCTACTTATGAGTACTGGTGTATGTATCACTAGACGGGAGGTGGAAATGCGATGCGTGAAACAGCAACAGCCAGTCTTACTGAAACAAGCCTAATATATTTGACACAGAAGTGTATTATTCCAAACAGACTGACTGCTCAGTGTCTTTTGATAGCTAATAATTTAACACCAGTACTGTATTGTAATAGCAGAATTTTTTAAATAAAATTTCATAAATATATAATTAATTTAAAATAAATAAAATTTCCTTTAATTTATTGCAGAATGTTCTTGATTTCTCTAATGGGATTTGGGTGGGCAAGTCATTTCCCACGACTCGAGAAATGAAAGTATTAATCGTTGAAGCAGCGAAAATTTAAAATAGAGGTGAAAGCTGCTCATAAAGTCTTTTGGATTGGACAGGCCTGTCCTTGAATGTGGCATTTTCCCTGCTAGACGGCTTGTAGATATAAGATTTCTTATAAATAGGGCGGAAGGAGGCCTTTCGGCATATACTTGCACCTAACTAGGTCGTTGCACTGCTCATTAGAAGGCTTGTAGGATCTTGATGCCTATGGCGTAAGGTCCACTGGAGCTTATTTACTCTTCCCACATACCCCTTGCCAAGGTTAGGACTGGTAGACACGTTGCCATGTCTGGCTTGACGTCATAGAGCAAAAGTTCAAAGTTAAGCAATGATGTGATATTTAATTTGATACCTGGATCATTCCGGCACTTTGGGGAAATTTCGCATCGTATCATATTGATTTTCATTTCATGCCCTTCTACCCCCCTAAGTTAAAATTTCAACAGGAAAATCTCTTAATTTTCTCGGTTATTATTGCTACTGATTGTCTTTGTGCTTATTTAACATCTGTCTGTACAACTAGATCACCATATGTTTACCCAGCAGAGCACATTTGGAATCTGAAGAGCCTTTTGAGCAAAAGGCTTCGCTAATTAAACTCGAATAACTGCAACTGCAAATAGTTCAGTAAGTAATGTCACTGCAGGATATCCGCCAATTCTATGAACTGATACAAAGCTGTATGGTAGGTTAGTTGATGTTATTTCCAATCGCGATGAGTGGTTTTCGTATCATAGAGGGGGAAATTGTTGATGACCTTGGATATCAGTGATTGTTCGAACCCTGGACCAGTGAGACCAAAGAAAGTTGACCGGTCGTTTTCGGTTGCGTCTATAACAACCAGGCTGAAAAAGGCGTCTCTCTCTAGCTAGTTAGTAAGGCATTTTAACTTCTAGAATGAAAAGAGTCATAGCATACTCCCTCTCCAGTATCATCGTGATGATGCGAAGAAAAACATTGGTATTTGTCGAGATGGTTGCTTTTTCAGCCATTTCAGCAATTAATTAATTTACATTACCTCCCTGTTGAATTGAGATTTGTTTGAAACTGTTTCCATTTTGAATCATCAGCTGTCTCAAGTTAAGTGGTGGTCTCGTCGACACGTGCGTCGTGATATATGTGCAGTTGTCTTAATTTGACATACAGAGACAAGTGTTTAGAGTCGGGGGAATGCAATCACCAGGTTTCTGTGCTGCCATCAAGTGTCCTCACCTGTGCTGCCATCTAGTGTTCAAGTCCCTGGTCATCACTTCTGCGAAAGTTAATTTTCCGATCCTGTAGAGGGGGAGAGAAAGTTGGCCTTGAATGCTGGCATTGTTTCAAATACTGGACCAATGAGTCTGAAGAAAGTTGCAGCCATGCTGAAACACACTGCTAGGTGGACATTGGCTTATCAATAAGGCATTTTAACTTTTGGCGTTGTTGTTTAAGAGTCGCTGCAGTCTAATTACCAGCAGCCCAGAATATCTAAATAATTATAACAAATAAAAAGCTGAAAATTAAACATAAAAAAATTAAAAGAAAATTAAGCATTGATTGACAAGGGGAATCGAAAGTAGAGGAGATCATTGGGGTATCTAAGGGAGGGAGGAGGTGTCATCTCTTTTACCAAAGAATGTAAACAACTCCATTGGAGGAGAAGAATGATCACGATATACCTTACGGTTGTAAATGTTGTAATCTCTTCAGATGATAAGCCATTGAGCTGTGCCAAACCATATAACAGTTTGGTTAAAAATTAGAAGAGGACCTATAGCTTATTGACTGGATTTTTTTGCATCGCTTTAACTCCTGAAGAAAGTATGGAGCTATTACAAAATATTATCGATGATTTCGTTTTCCTACAAGTATATGTAAAACTTCACATGAAAAGAATTCAATATCATTCGGATAATTATTTCATGTTGCACAACTGTTTGATTTTTGCTTTGTTTAGGAGAATGTATGATATTTTAAGGATTTTTGTTCTAATTTTAAGGATTAATTTTTTTTTCGTGTCTAATATTATTTTGTTTGTTAGAAATTCACTAGTTACCGTTAAGTAAATACTTACGTTTGTGTTATGAACATTTATAAAGGATTTTATTCCTAATCACTCTGATTTTCCGCATTTGAAAGGGCATGTAAAATAAATTATAAACTGCAAAAATTTTAGAACCGTAAACTAACTATTCGTAACTACTCCCACTTCGTTTCGTATGATAAAATATGAAAGTTGTAGTGTCTATATTTAATATTTATGGTCAAATAATGTGTTAGAAATTATTGCATAAGTTTATCATGCATATAGACAAAAGTAATACAAAATATAAAAAATAAATTTTATATTTTACATAGCACGAGTGCATCCAATATATTAAGTATTAAATCTGAACAAAATATAATTTAACCAAAACATTAAGTAATAAAATTATAACTTGCTATTTTATTTTATTTTATTTCATAAAATAGTGACATAAAATTATTACAAAGCATATTAAACTTTAAAAAAACATAATCGCCTGTGCCACAATTAAGTGTTATTTGAAATTTTTCTTATCGAAAAAATTCTTATTTAAAATCTAAATACCAGTTTCTTAAATTATTGTTAATTTTTTAATATTAATATAACTTCATAAAGAATAATGCTACTTCATAAAGCATAATAATACTTTCATATGGTAAAAATTCTAATTTAATTACATAGCGTGAAGAATATAAAGTAAAATTTATTTTATCTGAATCCTTCATAGAAAATGTCGAATACCTGTACAACTATACTTATATATGCAAAGAAAAACAAGGGCTAAAATGAAATTCCTTGATAATAAAGAAAATCGAGCCGCTGAATAAATCAGTGACTTATTGGTATAATCCTTAGCAACAATTTTAATTTGAAAAATCGGTTTCCTTCTATGGTTCAAGACTTCGGATTTTCTATCTTAAGTTTCCAAAATACTTTTATTATTGCTCTCAGTTATAAGAACCATTAATATTTCAGTGTAAACGAATAATCATTTGCCTTGGAGAAGTGATCAACGTGTCATTGATGGGTGCACAGAACAGGTAATGGAGCCCGGTAAATTCATGTTCTATTCTATCGATTCAGAATTTGGGGTCGTTTGTGACATCTCAACACTCTTCATCATTTCTGAAACCTTATCTCTTGAAGGTTCCTTATCTAAGGAATCTACCTTATCTCTTGAACAAATATCTAGTAAATAATTGTTATGATATCTTAAAATTGTCAAATAAAATAGAAAAAGTTGAAACATATGTAGCATATATGTTTAACATAGAAAATATATATAGCATAGAAAACATGAATATCGTTCTGTACCACGGCCGTACCGGATTATCGAATTTGCCGGTATTGAGCATCACTGCAGTTTAAATGGAAATAAATGAATCTAAATAAAAAAGCTAAATGATTCAAAAATGCGTTTAATGTGTTAACATTACTTCTCAATATGTATAGAAAATATAAATTTCCCTCATAGTATTTCGTTTCCTTCACTAGCAACTATAAAATTAAATTCAAAACTTTACTGTATATTCTGGTATTTATTTAAAACACACACAGAGATCACAGAGGAAAAATTGATACAATACAACGATAGTCAAACCAAGTTGTGACTAGCTACCCTTATCACATCTTTACACTTATTAGTTTTATTAGCACTTGGAAAAAAAAAAAGCTGGACTTCGAGAACATTTTACTACACAGTACACTGTGCGTACACAGTTGTAATATTGTGTAAACGTGATATGTAACCTTCTAGAAAACAAGAAATGCTGCAATGAAATTAAAACTGACTTGCGAGCTGAAATTGGGCAAATATTTTAGCATTACTGTGTCGTGTTTAGGTGATCACTAGGTCATCCAATTCACGAATTCTCAAGAAAAGTTCAAAAGTTAGCGACTCGTTTGGTGTCATATCATACTCGTATAAAGTGCCAAACCATCGGATGTGGGATTACAGAGCTCTTATTGTGCATAGAAATAACATGTAACTCTATTCAGTAACAAGTCGAAATAAACCTTTGATCTCAATGCAAGATCTTTTTTAATAACGTTTCTTTTATAATTGAAACTCCTGAGTTATAGATGCAATGAACATTTCTAGTTATGTGATAGTTTCTTAGAAATATGCATCCTTATTATAAGTTGGGGCCACGACAACCGAACAGTAGAGAAAAAAGCTCAGTAACAAACGGATTTTAGTCTTGTAGTTCCAAAGATTATTGTATTGTGGATATCATGCAGGCAAAATCTTTCGGAGTTTGAAGTCTTTAAATTGCATAGATGGAAATAAAGTGATAGCTCAGGCAATATTCTCTTCATTTGATCGTCGTTCAACTTAAGAAGGACATTCTCCAATTGTTCTCGTGTTGTCTCTCGTGCGATATTAATTAATCAACTTGAATCTATGTATATTTTGATTTAGAAAAGCTATACATTAGTTGGTGAACTTTTGTAACACCTTAAATTTTTTTATTAAAATCCATTACAACTAATTAATGGCTATTGATTACTCTCTGTGTAATTTCAATTCATGGTTAGGTTGAAGCACATTGTACGAATCAGGAAACTTTCAATCTTAGATGTATGTAAGAATTTAAAATTTATATATATAATTGAATTTGTCTTTCTAATATCTTTGTCTTCCTTGCTCCAATATTCTAGTCTGATTTGGACCCCCAACTTAGTCTTACAGAGCCGTAAATTCGCAACTGATTTATTTGGATGTATATACGACAGATGTGCAAGAGATTTCTGCCGTTCAAATCATTTCTTTCAACAAAGTTGGTTAAATTGCGCTCAAGATACAAACCTTAGAAGTAGTACGCAAGCTCGATTTTCATAGTCGGTTGAAAACTCTTCTCACAGTGCCGAATTGAAACGAGAATCTGGATTCCGAATCCCGTCAGTTCCTAAATAAGGAGCACAATCTGGTTTCTTCTCGAGATGGGAATGTGTCGTTCCAGATTTGTAACATTAGAAAGAAAGTTTCTTGTGAGCACAAAGATGTACAAAGGATATCGTCAGTGTAAAGGTGGTAAAAAAATTCAGAATAAAATAAAACATGAACTGCGTCTTTTAAAACCGTGAAAAGATTTCCCTTACATAACTTTGACCGTGAGAGAAGCAATTATGCAAAGTACTGAGAAACCCTACAAACGATGCATTTAATTACATTTTATTTTCACAAATTACATTCAATTTTATTTTGCATCAGCCTAAAGAGGGTGATGCAAATTGAAATAAGGGGAATGGGAACGAATAAAGTGTGTTTGTTGCATGACAATGAACATTCTCAAACGTTCAAAACCCCAAAGCGACCCCTGAAGTAATTTTATTGGGAACTAATCATCCCTCCTCTCACAGCACTGCTCTGGCATCTTCTAATTTTCATCTTTTCTGAAGATTGTTTCCACTATGAAGTCGTTTTTCGGTATAAAGAGGTATTCAATAGACGATGAAGTCCAAAGATCCACCAAACAATCAGCCAAACAGGTAATGGGTGGAAAAGTAAGAGAACACTCTATCCTTGGCTCAGAAAGTACATTGTGAAGGAAAGTGACTGTATCAAAATTAGTATTTAATGTGCGTATATGAATTTGTTAGTTCCTTTAAAAATTGCTACTTTTTTTCGATTTTCAAGAAATTTATTACTCTTATTTTCTCGAAATTACTCGTATATATATATATATATATATATATATATTGTGTGTGTGTGTGTGCATGTATGTATATAAGTAACACACCTGGGCACAAAACACAATTCTTAGAACAGTCAAATGTAGCCCGACTTAAGGGGACGACGATATTTAAATAGAGAAAGTCAGAAGAGATAGCGAATAGGCAAATTACCTAAATGCCATGATCCATTGGGTTTTCCAGGACTCTAACTGGTTCTGTATTTCAAGATAGAGGCGGTACTAAGTCTACAGGGAAAGTTTAGTGTCTGGAGGGAAAAAGATGAAGAAGAAATATTGCAACGTCTTGTATCATGTAGGATAAATGTCTCCATAAGTAGAACAAAATAAAAATTTGCAATAGTAAAAATATTTTTGATTGCTATTTTGATTGTTTATAATTTTATTCGTTATATGAAAAATTGTTATCTTTCAACTATTCAATTTATGTAAACACTCTTGTTTATATTTAAGCACTATGATGCTTATGTATTTCATATGAAATAGAGATAAATTAATTTTAATTACTACCTTTTGATATATTTAATTTTTTTTTCAAATGTCAATTAGCTGTCACTTCATCTAATTTTCTTCTTTAATATTCACTATCATAGGTCAGATGTGTTTTTGAATATAGTTACAAATGTGGCGTGGGATAAAAATAATTGAATATATTTTTCTGTAAAATTACAAGAGGCCTATTAATGTATAATTCGTGACTTAGAGCCTCAGTAAATTAAATTGGACCATACCGGAATTATAATGTATATCTTTGTCATAATTTCCCTACCACTGGGTTTTTAAGCCAATTGAATTCATTATACAATAAACCAGCATTATTATAAATAATTATGCGTTATAACTGTTATGAATATTTCTGGCCTTGAAGTTTGTGGCCTCATTTTTTGATGTAACTATCATGGTCTATAGTTTTCCAAAGTCTGTAGTGAAGAAACAATTTGAATACCTTTTTGAAGAAATTTCTAAATCGAGCAAATACAGTTATCTCAATGAATGCTGAGGAGCAAATTGTAACATCCTACCTACCCAACGTCTCTTATAAAATAAGCAAGGTTTCAATCTTTTTTTCATAAAATTACTCTAACACAGTCCTCCTAAGAAGAATTATCATTTTCCCGATCTCTGTTCATGGTTACGAAATTTCAGATTAAATTTAAAACCATAATCCTAAAACGACTTTATGTTTGAAATCTGTTTTAAATTTATTTTAAAAAATATCTGGATCACACATTCAGAGGTTTTTCGACTTTTATTCAATGTTGTGAATTTCTTTCCTTTTTGTCATTGTCTTTCGGAATTGAAGAATACAGGCTGTCAATATTTACAGTTTTTAGTTTTAACATTTTGCAAAGTTGGTGTGTTAATAAAAATATTTATTTTAAAAGAATTCTCAATTACGGTTTGTATCATACGGGAATGTTTTGATAACACAGAATTTAGGAGTTTTAAAATATTAAGTTTCTCTGAAAACTAACATATGTCTGTAAAAGTTAAATGAACCTTGAAAGATGTAAGAAGAAAGATGTTTTAAACTTATAACCTCATTTCTAAAACAAAATGGTAAAGCAAAATTTATTCTATTCAGATATTTCCATAAAGTATTCTGAGAACAAACATCCTAGCATATAAAACAAATGCATTTATTTTATTGAAGCTATTTTTATCACTCACCAAAATACCGAATTTTTCATGTAATACAACTGAAATATGATGTCATAAAAATATTGATGTACGTCTCGTTCTTCGGTAAAAAATAATAAATGTATATAAAACTAAAGTGAAATAGTTCATTAAAGATACACAAAAAGCAAAGAAAGAAAATATACCATGAACATAATCAAAATCTCACGAAACAAATAAACTGATTAATGCCATGAGCAAGATAATACATTAAATGGGCCCTTTATTTCTTTATGTCTCCTTTCTTTAATTTCAAAGAACAAAAACCACCTCGACGTGTTACTCTGTAGCAAATATCGGTTGCAAAAAAAGGAAAACAAAAGGAGCAGCAATAACCATTGCAATCACAAATAATTTATCACGATTTTAACGTTGCTGTAATGGATCCCTAGAAGAAGAAACACGATTTCCTACTTACCTCATTACGTTTCCCGAAATTTCTTGCCAGTGTCACATAAAAGCGTCTCTAAAAGAGAACTTAGTACGATTAATAATCAAATATTTCCTAAAAGGCCCTCATTTTAGTGTGTGATTTACGCTCAAGGACGCTTTTTTGTCTTTTTATTTAAAATGCCATTACCCGTGATGTATGAGCATGGAGCAGAACTCAGCGGTTATCGCTCGTTTTTCGAAACTTTATTAACCCGACTCTTCAATAACCAGTCTCCTGAGAATAATTGACATCATTAAAATGCTTTTGAAGCATCGAAATGCATATGCTGAAATTGCAGTATCTCTTACATTCCGGTAAATATTTCAATTCCTTCCCACCCCTGTCTGTAAAGTATCTTATTTGTAGTTTCTGTATTCTGCTTCGGTGATTTATGGCATCCCAATTTTGTGGTAGTAATTAGTTTCTATTTGATAATAGAAAGATAATACGCCAAAGTACAGGATGAGATAATTATTTTTTATGTCAAAAATTCTGTTTCGAGAGGATATTTTGATACATTAAATTTGCATATTGTTATATATATGCTAAATAAAAATAATAATCGTTGGAAAATTAGAAATGAAATGTAATACGATCCAATGTATTTCAATTTTTCTCCATGAAATTTACTTCATTAAACATTATAGAGTAAAACGAGAAGTTTCTTTATCTTCAAATAAATTGAATTCTTATGAACTGAAAATATTTGTATGTTTACTATTCGCATGATTTATGTGAAAAATGAATAGATATTTAAATAAAATTTTATTACGATATTAAAATAAATAAAAGTTTTTATATTAATCTCTACCTATTATCCCCTCAGTAAAATAACTTAATATAAAAAAAGCTTTCATGATATATTGATAAAGTATCAAAATATCATGAAATACCTCCTTTTTTTTTAAAAAAAAAAGAAATTAAATTTTATTCGTAACTAAGAAATTTTGGAGCATTAAAAAATTAAGTTCAATTAAAATAACTAAAGTCCAAGTGTATAATATCCAAGTTTATAACTAAAATTAGCATTAAAAATTAAATTGCATACAATTCAAAGTCAAATTTTAAATATTTAATTAATAAACTAAATTTATTACAAGAGTAAGAACTTAAATTAGATAAGAAAAGCTTTTACACAATTAACATGCAGTTATGTTTAAAATTTTCATTAAACTTAATTTCTATTTGAATTATAAAATAAAATTATTCAAAAATAGAAGTCAAATAGATTTAGATTTTTCATATATTTTATATTAAGCAAATACTTTGTAAAGAACGAAAGGAATAATTGAAGAATACAAGACAAAAATGCGAAATAATATAAACTCAATATAATATTAAAACTGCTTAACCACAGTATTTGCCAAGAAGGAAGCCAAATTAAGTTCAAATAATTTTAAAATCGTGTGACAAAAATTGTCAGACTTATGATTGTCTTAAAGTTTTGAATCATAATATGCTAATTTCAGTTGTTTCTTGAATTCTCGACTGTATAAAAATTATGATAATACATCGTAGCTTAAGAAGAAAATACCCAATTTCTTATATGAGTTTTACTTAAATCGAATAATAACTTAAAGAGAAAGTTTCCAGTAACAAGATTCATATTGGAAAATTAATTACTGGTGAAATCAGGCAAGAAGGATGAGGGAAATTAAAAAAATCACCTCATAAGTAAGATAATAGAATTTTTTTTTAAAAAATACTTACTTCTAATTTACTGATTTACTACCAGTTTTAGGTGTCGATAATTCCACTCTTTGTATAATAAAAGTTTATTCAAAAGCTGATCAAAATTTTTTTTATAGGACTGATCAGATAGAAATAAAATTCGCGGAAAATACAGTTTATGGTATCATTTACAAGTAATAAAAATTTTTAGTGTTGCAATTTGAAAAAAAAAAGAAATTAATGACAAAAGAGTTATAAATTCATTAAGATTACAATTTTTCATCGTGTGAGATTAAATATTATTGCATTGCACTGAAAATAAATGTAAATGAGAAATAAATGTAATGTTTTCATATCATCAATGAGATATAGGAACACTATGTATTACGCATTCATTTTAATTTTAACTTTTAAACTCCATAAAAGAACAGGAAATCAAAATCTATGAATACATGGTTTTATATTTTGCTTGCTCTTCATAGAGCTGTAAGAATCTACCTATAAAGTAAAGGGAGAAAAAATTTACGAAACTTTGTGTAGCTCTCATAAATTGCACCATCCGTGCATTTCTATGCAAATTCTTCCATAGGTATGCACCCCTAGGGGCAGCCAACTAGAAATTATTCTCAACGTGTGAAAGTCCCTTGGCTCATAAACAGCAATAACGCGTCGTCCGCTATTTACCTTGAAGTAAAGGGAAGCATAAAACGCTCAACAATTTTCAGTTCTGCAAGCTGCGTAACAGTCTCATGAGACGTGATTTACCATTCAAGACTTGAGAAGCCTACTTGGTAACAATGTACACTGGAAAATGTCTTCAGTTGGTAAACGATTCCAAAACAATGATAGCTTATGTGACTCTTTAATTGGAACTGAGCAAAAGTATCTTAAAAGTAGGTTTATCTTTATTTTTCCATTGCAACTTTTTAAACATTTTTTGAACAAAAGAAATGTCAGAAATGAAAGAGACTGTAATTAATGTTAATAATTATAAAAGGCACGGATCAAACGTATAAAGCATTTAATTAAACATTAATTTTAACATTTTCCTTTAGCCTCTTTTAACTACAGCACAGCCTTCTCACAAGTAATTGCTCGCGTCAATAATTATTGCCTTCTGCATAACAGAATTAATGGTGATTAATTTCTTGTAACAGTATATATATAATTATAACAGTTGTAGTATAAAAGCTGATAGAATTTTCGAACCTGTTACCATTTCTAATTCCAATTTGTTGTTTAATTAGTTATATGTAAGAAAATGTAAAAAAGTGATCTCCACAAGGATTGGTCGTATGTGTGAAACTTGTGATAAAAATATCGACAAAGTGCGGTTGTAGGAAGAAACATGCAATAAAAATCTCTTCGTCGATTGGATCAATGTAAGATAAACGTTATCAAAATTTGATTGGTTTGTATTAAGAATTGATACTAAAAATTTTACTTCTTATTTCTAGCAAGAATTGAGCTTGTTTTGAAATTAAGTTATATTTTAATACATTAATTTTTTTTTCTGGCATAATTAAAATGAAATTGGAGCATATAGTCCACATAAATAAGTAAAGTAATAAAAATGTACATTAAACTTATAAAATTCAAAATAAATGATGCAAATTATACTTGGTTATGAATTAACATCGTTTAATAGCAATAAGATAGCATTTGGTAATGTACCTTTAAAATTCTGAAACAGGCTAAGTGAGAAAAACCAACGCCAGAGTTAATTTCTCTCTCTCTCTCTCTTGTTTTCAATATTCTCCTTGATAGGAATTTGAAGATAAAATCTCTTAACATTTATTTTCCTCAGGTTTTTTTTTTTTTTTTTTTGCACTTTAGCATGACTTAGAAGTAGACTTGTGATTTTATCCTTTTCAGAGAAACATTTCAAGTAGAATGATTCCTCGATTTCTGGAATCGTAAGGTAAGAAATAATCAGGGATAGAAATTGAATGACCTGTTCTTACTTAAAAGATTGAAAACACCTTATTCAGTGGTCCACCAGAAACCTATTCTTTACTGTTCCGAATTATTTAGAGTCGTTTTACCCTCTCTGCCTTCCCAGGTGTATAACTTTCTACAATACGACATTTTAAAGAAGGCTTAAATAAGAAACCTAAAATATAACTGGCATTTTTACCCGTCTCGGTAGCCCACCCTTGTACTGAAGGCAAGCAAAATGTTAGCCAAAACCCTACGTCACCAGCTATTGAATATCCCTATCAACTTATAAGTCTAGTTAAAAACATATTCATGCCACACAGTTCCTCGAATAGAGCCATTAATCAACGAGAGCATGGACAAGCCTTTGATAGTGCTCACCACAACCAGAATGCAATAAAAATAAAAGAAATAGATCGAACAGCTCCAAGGAAAATAGAGTGAAGGAGAAAAAACTCATCCGAACGAGTTCTTCCCTAGGGCAGATAGAAGACCAGGTAAACAGGTCTTCGAACTAGAAGAGTCTTTTTTGGTAGGTCTACAGGTCTTCCAGTATACTTACCACCGTAGGTTGAGGAAGGTACAGGTTAGGGTATTCGATTCCGAATTCATTATGGTCGCTCCAATAGGTAGGTCTTGGGTTGTTTAGTACGTTTCGTAATCAATTTCCATGCACAAATGGAATTAAAAACTGAATTGTTTTCCATATAATTGCATTATTTCAATGTAATTTGTTTCGTTATTTTTAAATTTATGAATCAATTCTAAAACTCTTTCGATTTTATTGGGTATTTATCATAAATTTATAAAAACATCTATATGGTCAGCATATTAATACATAAAAATTTTGCTTATGCATTTGTAACTCTTCTAAAGAATATTTGGTATTGTCAACATAATATAAAACTAACAAAATGTTTTCCTTTATATACATTGATACAAAAATATTAATTATATATATATATATATATATATATGCGTGTGTGTGGATTGATATTAATTTCTCTTTATTTTGATTCTTAGTATTGTAACTCAGGGGAAAAAAAATTAGAGTGGGATATGAATTTAAAAACATTTAATATACTTTAAGTATAAATATATTATTTTTTTTTCTCCTTTTACCATTTAAGAGTATAGAAAATTATTAAACAATTTTATGCACTTAATAATTAATTTTTGGAGACATTACAAACTAAAATGATATTTACTTATTATACAAATAAAAATGATATTTACTCATTATACAAACAAAAATGATATTTACTCATTATACAAACAAAAATGATATTTACATATTATACAAACTAAAATTATATTTATATGTTATGTGTTTTAGCAAGAGTATTATATTTTGTGAATTACATATTGAAACATTAGATGTGGGTTTCTTAAATATATTTTTATAAATGTGTTAAATGATTTAGCCTAAAATTCATAATACACTATACTATAATACATATTTCAAAATCTTCTAACTAGTATTTACTACTAGTATTACTTCTTACTAGTAGTAGCACTTCATTTTTTCTATTATGTTTGAATACTGAAGTATATTATAAATACTCGTGCTAAGAACTGTTCAAATATACTTTGATTTACCATCTGATGATAAAATTAGAAAATATTGTTCTATATAGTATTAATTTAATTAAAAAAGCGATTTTTTTTTTGTAATATTCAATAGAATTGATTTTTCTAAAATGTGTTAAGTAAACATTTGTAGAAATTATATAACGTTAAACTCATTGGAATATTGTTGTGATTTTGTTTGAGGAAGTTAATTAATATGTGGATTGAAAACAGTTTGAAAGAAAGTTCTTTAAAAATTAATATGAACAATTAAGAACAATTCATCTAAAAGAACATAAATTCCCGACCCTAGAAGTCATATCGATAAATTGCTAATTCATGTAAATTTTGCACATATCTTGTTATACAAGTATATGTTCTTAAATAACCATACATATCCAATTAAAGTCTCATTAATCGAAAACATTGAAATCCATTTCATTCAAATTCTAATGAAAAGATAAGATGCTTTTCTAAAATAATTATAAGACTTACGACTTTATGGAATGTTACCCAAATATTATAATAATTATATGTTTACATAATTATATGCTTTAGGGACTCTGAAAATACGTGTTCTTCTCCCTGAAACCCATTCCTTTGGGTGCTATTCTACTGTAACATAATACACCAGGACAAGCACAAGTTCTACCTGTTAAATACTATGAAAATTACAACATTAGGCCACCGCCATCATTATAATCCTTACGCTCGCTTTAATTGTAATTTAAATAAAGTTAGTAATATAATCATGTAGCGGTGTTGATGTGTTGCAATGCTTGAAGCATATCAGATGTGTCTCAAAACATTTGTCTCCTCAAATATTCATGTAATGTAGTATACTTTAAATACTTAAATCATAGCTTAGAGAATACTACACCAAGTTATAAAATAAGAATAATGGTTAAACTATAAAAATTATAGAACTTAAAGGAAACATTTGAGCGTTAAATACATTAAATTTAATAATATGAATTAATTCGTTGTTAAATGTAATCAAATAAGAATGTTACGACATTATAAATTATTCAAAATGTCTGTATCTAACTAAAAGGGAAAGATTGGTTGTGTTGTTTTATTAACTTATCAGTAGAAACAACACCAGAATTAGGGGCGACGAACCTTACAATTTTGAGTCCTTGTCAAGTAATGAAGATTGAGAAGGGGGAATTACGAATTACTAAACAAAAATGTTCAACACGAGGATATGTGATTAAATAATCTAATAAATTCTGTAATTAATCTCAATTTCAATCCCCTGTGACCAAGTTGGTATCCTTACGGTGGGCTAATGGTAATTTCTTAAAAAATAGAGGGATTAGCATTTGTTAATCAAAATTGTTTAATATGAGAGGTGTTTTTTTTTTTTTACATTGGTACTCACAGCAGAGGCTTCATCAATATTAAAATTTCTCTACATTGGAGTTCCATTTATATTCTTCAAATACAGACTAATACATCTGTCTGAAAAAAAGGATTATTCGTTTTGTTTAAAAAAAAAGAATTATTGCTTATCCACCGTTGTTAAATGAAGTTGCGATCACATTATCTTGTAAAAATGATTATTTTCCTGATACTAAAAAGAAAGATATCCTTCATATTACAAGCTATACTACAAATAAAAAAAAAAAGGAATTTCACTATAAGTTTATGACATTGTTATTCGCGAATTTCTCTTCATTATCCACGAAGACTTTATAGTAAACTGAATAGCATAAAATTAAGTTTTCTTCCTGCAAAAATGAAAGGTGATTAGTTAAATTAGATGGAGATAGAAGTAAATTGAATTAGATGTAGTTATATATAAATAGAATCGAATTAATAGGAAAGAGAATGAAAATGATAAATATTTTTAAGTAAGAATCACAATTAATCTTTTAGATTGAAGCGAATCTTAGTTAATGTACCAAAATAAGAATCTGCTGTTTGTGTAAAATGATTGAATTCAAACGAGTGAATTGGTAAGCTGACTTTTTTGTTAGCACTAATTTAGAATTGACGAGTTAAGTGGGATTCAAGAGATAGGAACCTTATCTCTTTTCAAAGATAAATAAAGTATTTTAATTTGTTTTTATGTATCCTTCATGAGAGTCTCTATTTTATTGACTGTTTAATTAGAAGGATATATGGCAGTAGAATTAAATAGTTAAGAAAGGGCTTTTTAAATCATATTACAATTCAGCCTTGGTATTACAAGAAAAGTTACACTATTTTTTTTATTTAAATTAAATTTAATTGTTCTTTATTTTAAAAGCAGTTCAGAGTTATAGTCACTTTAGAAGCAGATATGCAAAAGTTTTTGGTAAGAAATCATTGGTCCTAATAAATTTGAAATATAGTCATATGCAAAAGAAAGACAGGTAAATCAATATCTCTCTCTTCTTACTTCAACACTACACCAATTGGAAAATTCAAAATACATTTCATTTCAATAATCAGCAAAAATGTTATATATATATATATATATATATATATATATATATATATATATATATATAAATTAAATACCAACCGAAATAAAAGTATAAAGCTGATTATTCAATTTGTGCATCATCGATCACGAGGTTAACGATCTTAACCACTTGACTATCATAATATTGATTTTGTCTTCATGTTGCGTTCTTCAATAATATTTTACTTTAACGCTAGGATTGATTATTAGGAATTTGTTTATTCTTTACATCAGAAATTTGTTCTAAGGGGATCCAGATTGATAAAAATCAATCTCATAGCATAAATATTTAATCTGTTGTTTTTTTTTTAAAAAAAATAATCTGTAAAAATATTCACTTCAAGCTATTTTCCTCATAAATGCATTCTACAGAATAAAATCCAAAGTGTTATTAATAATTTCTTATACTGTTACAGTACGATTAATATCAAAATTCGATACAAGATATTAGCGAAGAAAATTCTAACTTCATTCAGTCTATTTTGCTTAGAGCTTAAGAAAATGTTACGTAACATCTGATTGATATATTTTATAATCACAGAAAATATTCTACGAAAGTATGAAACAGAGATTCTTAAGAGATCCAAGGAAGTGAATTATTAATCAAAATGGATTTTTATATTTTCATCTTTCATCTAAACCGAAAAAAATTATATTATTAAAGAATTAGTGTTTGAAAATGAAGTATTACAAAATCTTGAATTTTTACTTCAAGAAATGAATATCTTACTTAAAAATTAAATACACGAAGACCTTGTTTTCAATAAAATTCCATTACTTTAAACTAAAAATAAATGCCTCTTATATACTAATGTGGTATTTTTATTTACAGATGGAATTCCACCACTTATTGTTATGGAATAAGCAACAATTTTTCAAACTACAAGAAAGCTATAAAAGGTCTAAGTCAAGTATTTGGATTTCATAGATTAATAATTTCATATAAACTTTATAAATGTCAATTTTTCTAATATCCGAAAAAAGAAAGTTATTACTGGATTTATTAAGAAATCATCAATTTTACTATGTGAGATTCCTAAATAATTTACATCATTAATAATATCAGATATAAAGATAAATTAGTTTAACTTATGATTTGAGGCATGGTTAAACACACAAAACTTGGATTCAAAACTAAACATAACTTCCTCCCACTTAGCATTTTCAACAAATTGATAAAAGTCAATAATGCTTTCCTTCTTGGAACTCTCATTTAAGGTTGAAATATACTTTTAGATTACATTAGAAATAGGAAAACACTCGAAATAAATTTGCATGCAGGATTATGTAAATTACGAAACTTCCACTAAAAATAAACTTATCGACTTACTCTCTGGAAAGACTGATTATTCTTCAAAATAAATTCAGAAAATTATTTACTTTTTAAATGACTTTTCTCGTTAACGACTGTTTACAATTTTTAAAACTAATTTATTTCAAATCTTGAAATACATTTAGCGGCATATAAGCATCGATTTTTCCTCCAACTCAAACGCTGATTTATAAGTATGTGATAAATTGTTATTGAAAGAAGTAGAAATGGATTAAATATAACCTAAACACTCCGATTTCACAGCTCTTAAGAAATTAAAACTTTTTATAAGCTTTTAAAATTTATGATAATTGTAAAGTAATAAATCATAGAATTAAAATTTTTGTGTTAGCTCAAAATTTTTTATTTCGATTATATGAAGAAAGAGCTAAATCATTCAACGTTTAAATTATTATTATACATTTTAAGAAAAATTTCATTAATACTTATCTCATATGAACAGTATCCTTAATTATATCAGTTCTTGCAAATGCATTCCTCACTTTGAAATAGTCGAAAACCAAGGGTCATATCAATCTCTTATTTACATTGAATGTTCCAAAAAGAATTTGATAGGAAAATATATGTTTAATAAATATAAAAGGTTAATTGAAAAGTCCCCGGCCTACCATAGTAAAACAAATTTTTTTGGCAAAATTAGTTTTTTTTTATTCAACATAATTCCCTTCAAGGGTGATACACTGATTATAGCGACCCTCCAATTTTTCGATACCATTTTTGTAGAACGATTTGTCCTTTGCTTCAAAATAGGCCTCAGTTTCGGCGATCAACTCTTCATTCGACGAAAATTTCTTCCCAGCGAGCATTCTTTTGAGATCTGAGAACAGGAAATAGTCGCTGGGGGCCAGATCTGGAGAATACGGTGGATGAGGAAGCAATTCGAAGCCCAATTCATGGATTTTTGCCATCGTTTTCACTGACTTGTGACACGGTGCATTGTCTTGGTGAAGTAGCACTTTTTGTTTCATCAAATGCGGCCGTTTTTCGGCGA
>BMAW01064315.1:24035-77460 GCA_019974015.1 Nephila pilipes | reverse complement strand
ACGCTTTGGAGCGGGTTCATCGTGTGCAGTCCACTCGGATGACTGTCAATTGGACTTTGGAGTGAAATGATGGAGCCATGTTTCATCCATTGTCACATATCGACGCAAAAACTCGGGTTTATTACGCTTGATCATCTTCAAACACTGCTCCGAATCATCAACTCGTCGTTGTTTTTGGTCAAAAGTGAGCTCGCGCGGCACCCACTTTGCACAGAGCTTTCTCATACCCAAATATTCGTGAATGATATGATGTACACGTTCAGTTGATATCTTTAGAGTGTCTGCTATTTCATTCAATTTCAATTTATGGTCATTCAAAATCATTTTGGGGATTTCTTTAATGTTTTCTTCGGTAACAACCTGTTTTGGGCGTCCACTACATTCACCGTCTTCGGTGCTCATTTCACCACGTCTAAACTTAGCATACCAATCCTTAATGGTTGATTTTCCTTGGGCAGTGTCCAGAAACTTGGCATCAAGCCAAGTTTTTGCTTCAATTGTATTTTTTCCCTTCATAAAGCAATATTTTATCAACATGTGAAATTCCTTTTTATCCATTTTTTTCACAATAACAAAAATTGCTTCACTCAAAAGGCTATAATTCACAAACTAATGATCCGACAGCTGTCAAATTTATACACGCATCTTTTGAGGATTAGGGCTAACTAAAAAACATATGGTTTTAATTCTGGTAGAGCCATCTATGTGTCAGACCGGGGACTTTTCAATTGACCTGTTATATATTATGTTTATCGTAAAGTATTGTCTATTAGAAAAGTAAAAGAAAATAACACATTATTTACGTATTTAATAATATTTATCATGCAATATAATTTCCACATACTTTGAATACAACCATTTGCTTCCTTCATCTTTAAGCCGATCTTGAGCCCGAATAAAAGAAAGCTGCATATAAGGTAGAACGTCCAGAGACCAATATACTACGAGCTTTAAAACCTAACGAAACTCTTAATTTGAAACAAAAAATACCATCAAAAATGGATGATTTAAGCAAAGAACTCAAAAAAGGATAACATTGTTCAATAGGAAGCACATGGTTCTGCCTCATGATAAAATCAGACCACTTGCTGCTTTGGTGACTTGTCAGAAAACCGTAGAGCTACCCTGAGAAATTCTGTCCCATTCACTATATTCCACAGATCGTGTAGTTCTCAATTAACAACTGTTTCTTTCCTTATAAAACTTTTTAGACGAAAAAAAAAACCCTCATAATAAAAGCAGATATCAACCAAGTACTACTAGAAGTCGACACCTTTAAGGACAAGAGAATTTTAAAAAATTGTATTTACAAATTACTATCATCACGCATATAAGAGGTTACAAGTAATAAAAATGGAACTATAATACATTGTATTATATAATACAATTTATTAAATTGTATTGTGCAATTTTGTTGTACAATAAATATTATTAATGTGTGAAAAACATATTATTTTCTTCACTTCATATATATATATATATGTGTGTGTGTGTGTGTGTGTATGTGTTGTGTATGTGTGTGTGTAAGATTTTACCATCAGAAATGAAAATTTCAGTTAAAACAAAATAAAGGTGTAAGTAATATTTTGACTATGATTGCTTCAAAATATGGCAACGTACTACTTGAAACATCTCTTATGTCTTATTAAATTAAACATTATAACCCACTTCATTTTTCCTACCCAATAGTTTTTATGAAGTTGAGATTCGAATCGCAGATCTTTAGAATACTAAGAAGCGAATGAGTAAAAATGTTCTTTCCTTTCTTAGTAAGTTAGATAGAAGATAAAACACAGCATTTTTATTGGATTTATTTCCATTCATCATATTAATTTAAGACTATGTACCAGCTATATTTTAAATAAAACTATTTGTACCAATATACAATAAGAAACTATAAATTCAATCGCAAGAAAATACATGTTTTGTAACTTACTTTTATAATATAATACAAATATGGTTTTATATACAACATAAACTTATGTTAAATGCAAACACGTTCCAAATCCCGAATTGAATAAAGAAAAATTGAGAAATCCTAATCTATATTGCACGCTGTCCCTAGAATTAATATCCACAAGTGTTTCTCTGATGAATAGCATATATTTCGCTTTCAAAGTCCCTCAAATTATAGAGTGCCCAAAAGCTGATTATCAAAGGGAAAAGTCAATGGATAAGATAACATAATATACCAACATAAACTAATTTTGAGTAGAACACAGGGAAGTATATTATATCGATGACAACAGTTCCTACGATCATGAAAATATTCAATTAAATATAAATTAACTGAACAAACATATGTTACATATAATATTTTTCTTATACCGATAGTTGTATAAGAACCTTAATCCTATTTCTAGTTTATCCGATTTATGGTAGTAATCAAAATTGTAACCTAAGTTAATTAATTTCATATTCTGAAACTTCAAGTGTTCTGTAAAGAATTGTATCAAATAATTATGTGAGAAGCTAATTAAACGTTTGTATATAATTTTGATCACTTTTAAATAATACTTAATTTAACTGAGCGTCTTATAAAAGCCATCGTTGAAAAATTATATAACAGGATATAAAACTGGAATTAATTTAATTTTTTTCTGATAAAATCATATTTAAGCAGCTTGATAAAAGAAAGTAATATTTTTTAATAAATGTTACACTAGAACTTTTTAACTCATTTTTTTTGGATAATAAATTTGAAAATTTCAGCTCAAATCAAATTATTAGGTTCGATCGAATCGAATATGATAAAATCAAGGAAGTCATATCAGGTTACATTCCACTTTTGAACGGTTTATACACAGCCACGAGAAATGTAGTTCCTTTTTCAGGTAGAACAAAAAGATCATGTTGAATATACGTTTGTCCAATCCATCTGGTACCAGAATGCTGTGAGGTTTTAGTGGAAGCAGGGGTCTTACATGAGATAGAAATCTGAGAATTAGAAGACCCTTTAGACCTTATTTGCATTCTATAACAATGTACTCCAAAAAGTCTCAAGCAGACGAGATTGTGAAAATTTTCTTACGTTGAGGATAATGGTAGTCTTGGTGGTAGAGTAATAGACTCTCGAACGATGTTTAACTGGTTCGGTTTTGAGCAGAAGAGATGATATACATTAAATCTGTTGAAATTCGCATGCTGTCGTTGACGGGATGAGAAGAGTGAGATGTCCGTTCAAATGATCGATTTTATCTCTAGTCTGTGGCTCAAATTTTCAAGGTCTGACACAAATAGCCCTCCTGTTGATATGAAAGATTTATTACCAATCAAAAATATTTTGGTTTTATTTTCTATGAACGAAAGTGATTGATGTAAGGAATAGTTAATTGATTGTTTATTAATGAGTCACATTTAAAGGAAATGCGAGTGCTATTGGGGACGGACTTCGCTATTTTGTGACGAGAAAGGCATCTGTGATCTGATCTATCACCAAAATTCTCCACCAGATAAACAAGAGGATGTTGAGTCTCGACCGCTGAACAGCGGGACTTTAGTGGCATCAGACTCGAACCCATCAACGAAAAACATTAAGCTACCACACTAGGCTACCACAGTTACCACAGTCACGTGTAAGGAATGATAAATGAAGTAATAGTAGTTTAACATGTGAAAGGAATACAACTGACAATAGTGATATATTTAAATGTCCAGGAACATGAAACATATGCGCAAAAACTGTTGCGAAGAAATTTTGAAAGTAAACATCTGTGACATTTTGTGGTTACTTTAAAAAATAGTTCCTTTAATGGCTAATACAGGAATGTATACTCTACATATTTTAAATATACAAGAAAGATATTTCAAGAACTTTAATTAAAGTGAAATGTATGTATCATGTATAATAAAAAAATTAGTTATTTCTTGCAGTTTTCAAGTATATGTAAAAAGGAGTCCAAAGAATCACGGAATCGCAGTTGTGATATGTTGGTTGTATGGTACATGAAATGGATTCAAAATATCTACTCGATGAAATTGAAATCGAAAAAAGGAATTTGATAATATCCATCTTCATTCAAAGATATCGAAATACCATACAAATCTCATTCAATATTTTTTAATATAATTTCAAATGGAATATACTATATTCAATGTAATCACTATACCAAAATTTAATAAATATTTCATTCCATTTTCAATACATTATTTTTCGAAGAAATTGAAGGAAGGAGTTTGGTAAAACGTTTCTTAGTTCAAAGGTATAGAATATTTCATATTAATGCCATTCAGCCTATTTTAAACAATTTTCAAAGATATGATATGATATATATATATATATATATATATATATATACCAATGTTTATTCAATGTAATTATTAGAGAAATATTTAATCAGTATTGTATATCCTAAAAATATAATTATTTTAGGATTTTAATATAATTTGTAATCTTTTTCTCTAAATAATCGATAAATCTAATTTAATTAAACAGGAAATCTCTCCAAATCATATATATTTAAGCTTTCCATTCACCTAGTTATTTATATTTCTACCTCTTCATCACATTTTGTATTGTCAGCAGCATTTGAAAATCTAATGCAAATCAGGTACCTCAAAATCACATAAAACTAAGAAACTAACTGCATTCATTATAAAATATTAATTAAATTAGCTCTTAAATATTTAATGCTTTGAAATGAAAAGGTACTCATTAAATGGATTACTTCTGTTCCATAGGTATAAAATTCCAGGTAATTGCCTAATTAAATACTCAGCTAATGTTTAATTTTATCTAATTAACCGTCCAATTAAGCCTCTTCGGTATCACTTTACTTTTAACGATCATTTTGCATCATTAAATAGGATTTATTGTCAAAGACCTTATTGTTACAGATAAAATTAACATTTCGTGATTGATTTAATGACGGTAATAAAGCTTCGACGTGATTTGTGTTTTAAAATGCACTAACAACAAAGTAGCTGACTAATTACATGCTTATTCGGTAAAATTTACAACAAGGAAAGATACTTAGAGGAATTTGCTCTTTTCGATAGGCTGGAGAAAGAAAACTTGTTTGGTGAAATAAGAGTAATTTCTGTTTAGGAGAAACCAGCTAATGTGAATGTAATATCTTCCGAAATAGAATTAAAGGAAGATGTATTAAAATTGTTAAATAAAGCAACTACAGACTTCAAGCAGTGCCGATTTTTTTTAAAACACAAATGAAATATTGTTAGAATTATATTAGTATTGTTTAACAATATTATTTGTTTTTCAGTCCTTTTTTGTTGTTGCAATAAGACAGAACTGCAGTACGAAATGATTCCAATTGGAATGAAGTATTTTTCAATATATTATAAGAGTCTTAATATTTAGGATAACAATGAAATAAAATATTAAATGGAAGACAAGTTAAAACATAATAAAATGAATAAGTTTCATCATGCTAGATTAGTCTCAATGGTCTATTGTTAATCTGTAAATTATTTTTCATAATGAATCGAATTTTAATAGCAAGCTAGATCTATTTTATTCATTTTTTATAGTACTGTAAACAATGAAAATGCAATAAATAATCATCATTTTAATACAATTCCTTTGTTTATATATTGTTTCCTTAACAGCGTTAAAAAAGGTTATATCTGTCTATTGGTTGAAATTTCTTATAAATAAAAAAAATTATACTACTATTAAATAATTAGAAAAATACTTTTTTTACTAATAATCTACAAAAACTCTTTAGATGAATTGAAATTATCTAATTATTTTTTTAAAAAAAACGTTACATAGTAACTAAAATTATAAACAAGTATCTGTTAAAATATATTTTTTAACAATTTGCTATTTTTTCATCAAATTATTTTACAGATGTTTTGAAAGAAAACTTCCCTAAGACCATAGGGAATTGAATAAAAGCTTCATTTCCTTATGCTGAGAAAAATCATCATTAAATAATTTAAATATTCATCATAAAGAGATAACCTAATTTATAAAATACAGCACTGTTCATAGCAGGATATGATAAAATATTTTTTTTGAGTTTGATTTCAAATTTATTGAATTTAAATTAATTAAAATAATTAAAAAGTTAATAAATAAAAAGGACTCTACAAAATATTACATTTTAATACATATTAACTTTATTGTTTGGAAATTCGTCATTTGGTTTTTTTTTTATATGTATTTTTCATTTCGTTGTTAATTAGTTATTGATTTTGAAAAATAGATTTTATTTAAACTAAAATCCTTATATTAATGAAGAAAGAGTTTGTCCAATGCAATAAATATTCCAAAAAGTCAGATTAATTTGATTTACTTACTTGCATAAAATGGTTCTCAGTTTTCTTTATACACATCGAGGAAATATTTTCACCATTTTCTTTTCAAAAACAAAATGTCGCTTAAATACACGGTAATAATAAACTTCACATTAGAAACTCACAGAAAATATCTTTAAAAATAAAATATTAATATCAAAAAGAAGCATTGAAAGCGCTGACTCAAAATCACCTCGAAAAATAAATGATTCTCTAGACAGAAATTATTTCTAAGTGCTAATTGCTTCAAAGAAAATATAATCGAAAAATTCATAAAAATGAGTTTTCATATTTAATTACTCCGTGAATAAAAAATATCCCTAAATACATTTACAAGTGATCATGGACTTTCTTGAATTCTGTTTCTGTTCCGACACCAATGGGGTGGATATTACTTTTAATGTTCATATGCTTAGCAACTGACAAATGAATTTGCTTGTAACTCATAAACAGCCTGAGAAAGGCTTTCCTCATTGGAGCTAATTTTTATGGATAACCGCTGAGCAATAAATGAAATCTTGGAAAAAAGAAATGAAGCGGTAATAAGACGTTTATAACCAGCAGGACGTAATCTAGCGGAAGCCAAACTTTACTCTAGCAAATAAAACGTCGTAAATATCCGTAGAGTCGTTCCTCTGCAAGATTGAAATTGCTTATTTAACGGGGGGCATTTGCATATTTTGAAAAGAAAATATCTTTCCACAGTTTGTGGGGATTTTTTTCACTCACTTCATAGGGTTTAATTCCTCAGAAATGAAAAAGTACACAATTAAGTCGGTGGTTAAGTTAATAAAATGGCCTTTTTACCCCATCTTTTCATCTTGAACTGTTAAATTAAACATGGTGCTTTTATTTAAAATTTATGCTTCTATGGAATATGCTAAATAGGATGAATTAATTAAATGTTGAAATGAATTAGAATAATATTCTACTATTAAAGTGTGATGTTTTTCAGAATAATAGGTATTTCTTAAAATGTAATTCATTACATTTGAAATACAAAGGGCGATGAATGAAAAATCTGCCTTTTGAATCCAGATAATAAATTCAAATAAATAAATTAGGATTTGTTTGATTTTGGATTTTAATAAATTTTTCTATCAGGTTTATAATTTATGTTTGGAATGCAATGTTAAACGAAAAACACTACACCAGTTAGAAATAAATTAAATTTATATTAATATCCTAAGTACAACCGCAATAAGTTATTTCATTCTGAATGACTTTCAAATATTACTTTAAGGAAACTATAAAGAAGGACAAATTGTGTTTGTGTCTATGAATGTAAAACAGTTTTGTAATGCAAATTAGGTTTAATTTTATGATTGTCTTACAAAACCTACCACTGCAATTGATTGCAGCAATCCTGGTTCAAGTCACAAGTTAAAATAAAGGAAACGCACACAAAGAAGAAAGGCTTTGACGAAAAATTGTGCACATTTGGGCAATTCGATATTGAAACCAAGAAGAGCCAATACCATCAGCTCAATAAACTGTGAAGACAACAGTGACCATAAAATGCTTCTAATTTCTTTTATTGTTTTGATTTTTTTGTTAAAAATAGAGAAAATTTCATTGATTCTATAGATGTATTTATTACTTGAGAGAATTTGATAATTCGAACGCAAAGATATTGCAAATGTATAATGACCTTGCCACAGAGAAAAGCATTACAATTTTGCTTTCCTCAAAATGTTAATTTTAGGATTCTAAAGTACTTTCCTCAAAATCTACGTTATCCGTAGTGCATAAATTTTTCGCGTTATAAATTGAGATTATTTTCTCTACAGTGTAAGAGGGTAATATTTTTTTTTGCACAAAAATACCACACATTTTACATTATGCACTTTTTTTTAAGAAAGATTAAGATAAATTTGAAGCATGAAACTAATTTTTTAAATATTTCATTGAACTCCAATTTTGTGAAATTACAGTTATGTTTAATGAAAAACTGAAACCTTATCATGTTACAAATACAATGAATTTTATGCAAGATGTACCTAAATGTAAGTAAATGACTTATAAATGTAAATATACGGTTATTAATTATTAATGGCTCATGCATAATTATTTATGTAAATACATAAATGGGATTTCTTTTTTACATAAATAGATACCTAATTTCATAGGTATCTTAATGCTATCAATTTTACTTACATTGCTAATAATTTTAAGAATTGTGGATTATTTAAACATGAGATAATATATGTTCATTTTTCCTTGTCAAAGACACCTCAGTTACATTTATTATCCATGTAATAATATGCCTTATAAAAGCCGAATTAAATGTTTTATGTCGCTTGTAATCTCTTGTATATTTTAATTCCAATATTTAACAGGAATAAAAGAAATTTTTTTCTCAATATAGAACATTCCATATTCATGTTTCCCCCCCCCCTTTAATTTTCTTCTTCTAAAATGTGTCTACTTCAAATCAGAACACGTGAAATCTATTTTAAGAATGGTGTATGACTTAGATGCCATACATAACGTAGAATCAATATCACATATAAGCCATAATATACGTTAAAAATGAAGTTTTTTGCAAAGTCGTTGCTGTTAATCGTACTGCATGAATATACAGTTTTTGTACATAAAATTACATTTAGAACAGATATTACAACAATATCATACTATTTTTTTGTAATAAACAGATTGCCACTTTAATAAAATAACTGACTGTTTTGATGAATGCATGAGATTTCGTAAGAACTCATAAGAGCTATAAATTGTTTTTAAATATTTTAATATAGGTACTTTAAAAGGAAAAACTTTTACATATAAGTTTTGAATATTAAGATGCTTTAAAAGGTAAATTGTGTTTACTCTTACAATTTTCTATTTTTTTTAAAAAAAATTTTAAATTGTTTATTAATTACTTTCTTTTTTCACCAATCCTGGACTTCCTTTACAAATACATATATCTGAAATCTTGTAAATTAATTAATTGATTAGTCAAATATACAGTATAAATACAAAATTGAAGAACAAATTTTGAAATATTAAATAATTAGAATTCCTTTTATGCTTTTATTAAATGCTTCTTCATATTTCAATTTATATAAAATAAATCTATAACATATTTTAAACAAAAAATAGGGCTCTTCTGCTTTTTATCAGATAGACATCCATTCAAAAAAGTTGGATTCTTAACATATTTAAGTTGCACTCTCCAATTTTACATATCTTCTTTGAAAATAACTCGCGGTTGAAAGCTCGTAAAAACATTTATTTATATAAATTTGTTTCCTTCAAATTTTTCAGTACATGTCAGCTGCAAAATTTTAGAATTTGTGATTTTATTATCTAAAATTACATGTAAATTTTGGTTTATTTTCATTTTGAACAACAAATTAGCTGTCAAATATTTCAAAAATGATCAAATAAATTTTAGTCTAGTATGTAAATTATTTGCCAAATTTCCTCAGCTCCTTCTTTTTGCTTCCGTAACATGAGAAAAATTATTATTATATATTCGTAAGTACAAATGATAGGTTTTTTTTAAGCAGAATCAGAAGTAAGTTACTTCCATATGGCTGCTTTTTGTGACTGTAATCCATCTAGATGGAACTCAATTTTCTTACTAAGGGTATTCCCCCAATTTATGATCAGATCTATTCGCATGACAATGTGGAAGATTCAGGCAGGTGAATTAAAAATGGTGAGTGCATTAGAGAAAACAATGTGCGTATTGTGTTTGCTTGTAACTTTTTTGCTCATAATTCATATATTTGATAAAACTGATTTAATTGTAAAATTAATTTTTACTTTATTGCAGTTGTCATTTCCTTAAGATTGTTTCCACTAGCGAATTTACGGATATGTAATGTATCAAAAAAAAAAAATTGAGTTAAACTTTACGAATATGTAATAATTTTTCCCCCAAGTTCTTCAATGAAAAACTATAAGTTAAAGAGACTACAGCAATAATTTATGGACATCCTATATATATATATATATATATATATATATATATATATATATATTACAAATGGTATAGTCTCAGTTCAATACATTATAAACTTTTTTTACTGCATGATAACATAAATTTGGTATTTAGAAATTAGATCGAGATAAGTACTAAGCTTTGCAACAGAAGAAAATTTATGCATTGCATTTAATACATTCAACAATGAGGAGGACTGAGCATGTTAGAAGAAAAACAAATTGTTATTCGACCAAAAACTGTGACTTGAATATGTTACTTATTGGTAAATGCACCTTAATTTTGAAATTATTAAGCATTTAAAATATTAGGAAGGTTAAAGAAATACTTGCAAGTACTTAAAAAAAGTACTTGTACTTGCTTAAAAGTAAAAAGTAAGAATGGGAATAATGTGATAACTCATTGTATTAATGTCCAGGAATCACTTTTTCTTTTTCTTGGAAGTTCATAAGTATGATGCATCTCAAAACTCATTAGCATAACTTTACGTACCAATGAAACCATGTTGTTCTTTGAAACGGAAAGCAACCCAATGTTTTGGTTGTTGCTTGGTTTCCGGTGTGTATAATGATGAATCCAGGCCTCATCAAAGGTAATTATTTGATACAAAATGAACACTTATTGTGGCATCATTCAAAGTGAACCCCTCAAGGAGAGTCAAATTTGTTTCTGTGTTGTTTAATCAAAACAGGACAAGCTGGTAACACCAGCTTGATTTAGCAACTCCATCTCTTAACAAAGTCAGATACTTTTTTAACCCCTCTTCTACAGTTTTCTCCCTTTTCTTAACACGTTCTTTTGTTATCCGGAGAATAATAAGACGGATCGTTCATGTATTTTTCGCTATCATTATACATTTATATATAACACCCAGATATTCTCAAGGATATAAAATATGAAATTAGCTGATGATGATTAAGAAAAGTGGATATAATCAAAATGCATGACTGTCAATTACAGCTTATAGTTATTACCAAACCATCTCTACATGCTCTGAATATTATGTGTAAAAATATTACTTAAAATTGGAGAAAAACCTGATGGTTAAGCACTTTTAATACCAATGACCGCGAAGGCTTAGTCTTGTACCGTAAATCAAGCGAAGGCTACGACTTTCTCTAATTTTAAGTTTCTCTTAGTGTATTTTATTTTAAAGATATACACTTCTGTTTGATAGAGAAAAAAAATTAAAGTAAGACCTTATTAAATATAATTTATTTCTATGAACATGAAATTAGAAATTCAAGTAACATTGAAAACTGAATGACGTCAATTGAAGCAACTAATGTCTTACAATTTAAACCGATTTCGTAATTATATATGAATTAACTAGATCACGAGTTGAAAGCAAAGTAATGCTTCTCTGTAAGAAGTTTATCTTCTGCTCCACTTCTTCAAACTAAAAAGTTACAGGAATAATTTCGAAACTAGGTAAAGACGCTGTAGCCTAGTGGTTGCTGCCATCAATTTGAGGATATGAATCCTGCTGCAACTAAAGACCTGCCATGTGGCGGAGTTGATACCCGTTAATTCTGTCCGGACTCCAAGTCCTCCCTTTGGCGTGCTGTTGAAGTTTGGAGTTGGATGAGCAGCTGAGGTGACGTCCTCATTACTGCATCAAGGCTCAAAATTACGAAGTTTGTCGTAAATATCCTTCGAGCAGTTTTTCAACAATAAATCAGAGATAAATTAGGAAGGACACGGAAGCTGACATAGACACAAAATTAACTCTAATGATGTTTATCTATGGTACAATCAGATGTTCCTTTGACTGATTAAAAAAAATATAAAATGATTTATAATATAATTGCCATTTTGGACTAAATTACTATAAATTTTTTTATCACTATTGTTACTTTTGCTTTATGGATTTAATCAAGTTAGTAGTGACATCAGGTTACTGAGTAAGATATGATGATAATTCAACTAAATATAATATGAATAATATATCCTACTTATTTGAGCTATCAAATTTGAGTTTTTGAAGGGCATTCGAGGAATTATACTTGCATTCATTCATCTGGAAAACTATCATTGTTAAATAGTATGGGTTAAAGTAATTGAATTCTTTAATTAACTACATTTTTTTTAAGAAATCTATTTTTTTTTTATTTTTCAACTAATTTATCATTCAAGTAATGAATGTCTTTATTTAGCAATGCATTATTTTAGGTTATTAATGGACATTTAGTACTTATTATTGATTTATTGTGACAAGACAATTGAAATCAGCTTAATAAATTGTTAAAATATCAACAAAACTATAAGGTAAAACTTATCCGTTCCTGTAGGTGGGATCTATATACAAGAATCCTTCCTTTCTGCATTTCGTTTTATAATAAAATTCATTTTTATATTCAGCATTTGCCTGGTCCTAGAAATTTTCTTTTTCGTGATTATATAACTGATAATATATCACTTGTAACTTCAAAATAAGTACAGACATTTAAACGGATATCATTTTCATATACTTTTTGAAGACAGTTATCGCCTTATATTTTGTCGGACAATTAACTCCTGAATAAATATTTCGATTTCATTATGCATATTTCTAATTAATCTAAAGTTTTTTTTTTTTTTTTTTTAAAAGAAATTAGACAACGCATTTATTTAATCCGAGTAAGACCAACTGATGAACACGATTTTTGAAATCAAAATTTCGCATTTGTTTAACACACAAATTTTTCTTGGAAATTCCTCATATTGTAAATGACTCTTTCCTTAAATAATATAATTGTTTTTTCAACTAGCGTCACTCTGTATTCCACCTGATGAAAAGTTAAAAATTTAAACTACGGCTATTACAAAACTAGAACACATGACAACATACTTTGCCAGAACTTTTTAAGGCAGGTGAAATTAATATACAATAAATCAATGTTATTATTTATCTTAAAATTAGAGGAATCTCATAACATCAAAAGTATCTATGAATCTCTAGAATTTAATTAATTTACTATTTGGATGAGTTGAAAAAAAAAAAAAATTCCTATTCTTACTGGAAAATTTGTGAAAACTCTGTAGAATAAAATTATCATTTCTATACATAATTCATTTTAACAAAAACTCGAGATTATTAATAAATTAATGCATTTAAAGACATAGACACTACATAAAGTTATTTTTGAAACAACAAGTAATCAGTATAATTATTTGTCTCCAAATTAAAAAAAAATAAACTTAAATTTAAATTATTAAGCTTAAATATCAATCTTTGGTATCATCTTTTGAAGGTAGCATTTCTTGTTATTACCAAACACACTCATCTACGTAAGATGGGAATCCCTGACAAGTCCAAGGCTAATGGTTTTCAGTGGCATAACAATTCATATATTTTACCTTAATCTTAAATGCTTACTTTCTCAAATGGGAAGGTGTAATCTTAGAAATTCTCAAATCTGCACTATTCACTAAATATACGCTTCTATCTTGGGTATAAATGCACCCCATTAGTAGAGGCCCGTAGGTTAATGGATATTCCAGTGCTTTTAACAGTTCAACGAGGTATAATTCACGAATCGTCCTAATATTTACGATAGCACTAAAGACCTGATTCGGATCAAAACTAACGCAGAATACACCCTCTGCAATTTATGTTCGCTCCCTCAGTAAACTCGTATAGTTCGACTTTCCCAACCTGTGAGTAAATTATGGCTGATAGAACGCCAGAGATGGTTCCCGTGCTTTATTAAGTCAAGGTTTCGGGTAAAAGAGCCTCCCCCGTAATTGTTACGGAGGCGCCGAATCCGCTCGCTCAAAACGCCGTAAAATTTTAATTGCTGGAGCTCCCCCAAGTAATGGGTTATTTTTAGCCTATCGGTAGGGATAAGACATTTATTTGCATGTACATTTGGCTGAAAGATGCGAAGGGGTGATTAGAGAGCACCTAGCTCTCTCTCTCTCTCTCTCACTCAGAGAAATTGTATTACCTTGGAAGAATGGAAATATCGCTCTGCAGGGATTAAAACATTCGCGGACATTCTACTGTTTGCTGGTATCTAACTCAGTTTACTGTCAAGCGTCAAATATTCTAACGGTTGATTAAAGTTGTTTTTATGATGAATAATTGCGTTGCTATAAATCCAGATTTTAAATATATTTACAAATTTACTGGGAGTGTATTGCTGGTTAGAGTTACAGTTGAGGGTGTTTAAATACTTTACATCATAGATATTCTATCTAAAAAATTTTAAAAAAGTAAATGCTATGATTAATTGCATTGTGTCAAGATCCGTGCTTCATACATAATAAAAACAAAGAAACACTGCATAGTCCATTATAACATAATCGTTTTATTAAGAATTGTATATGTTAGATTCACTGCTGTCGAAAACTAAGCTTGCAAAAATTAAACATACTCTATCTCAAATAAAAATAATTAGTTAATTGTAACAAAATTTTATAAATACATGTCCAGCACTGCAAATAAGAGTAAAAAATTAATGCAACAAGGACTCAAACATCACACGTTGAGAGCTTTTAACCATAACTGCTCGTTTACCACTCATAGCATAAAGCAAGAGACAGCAGTTCTCACTAAAACAGGGAATGTAAAAACATTTTTTTTTCTAATATTTATTCATCGTTGCCAGGAATTGCAGTAATGTAAATCATTCTACAGCATCAATTAAAAAAAAAAAAAACCTTGAAACTCCTGTTTTCTATTATCACTTAGATTTTGTTTTTTTGAAGATAATTTTACTCTTATGTTAATCTAATCACTTCTTTCAATGCTACTTTTAGTCAATGAAATACCAACCTTTTTCTCTTGAAAATTCTTAAATTTGTTTTTTTAAGAACATGTTATTAATTTACGAAGAAATCATATGTCATTCTTTTTCACAAAGAAATCTTTAGAACAGACCAAAATAAAAATTCGAGTGTTTGTCTGAAGTCGAAGCAAAACACTTCATTTAGTTTCCGTTTGTAATTAAATTTCTTCTTCGTAATGCTAATTTAGCTAAAGCAATTTTTTTCCTTTGCTCATTTTTAATTAAAAAAAATATTTGCCGCCTTCATTTAGTGATGAAAAGAAAGCAATTACGAAAATTAAAATTCCCAAAAGAGCTACTCTTGCGTCTAAAAGATATATTTGCATTGATATTTTTCCATTTGTTTGCATTTCAGTAGTACTTATTCTCTTATAGATTTAGATTACTACAGTGCTTAATACTGAGTTTTAAATAAGATAATTTTTTGTTGTTGTAGATAAATAACGGTAAAAAAAATTAGCGAGAATTAATACCTTCAGGAATTTTATATAATTGAGCTCAAGGAAAATAAATTTAACATATGACAAAACACTATACGCTGAAATAATAATTTATTTACTGTGTGTAATTTCCATTATAATATTTGCAAAACAATTGAGCTGAGCAAAAAACTCTTATTAAGCTGAAACTATTTAAAAATGCCTTAAATTTGCGTTAATATAAATTTTATAAAAAGATAAAAAAAATTACTATTTTTTATAACTTATTCTTCTTGGTTGATTGCAAAAAATAAATATTCTTTATTTCAGTTAAGTTTTCTAATTCTAGTTAAAACAATCCGTATGTTTATTCTGTTTAACGATGCAAAGACTATTTAATCAACTTGGTTTATTGCGAAAATTCAATTCATATTTCCGTTGGTTGAAACTTTATATGCTTAATTCAAACAATCAATATGATTATTCTTTCACTTATAACAAAAAATTACAAAAATTAAATTGAATACATTTATTCAAAATAATATTGGGCAAACAATTTGGGTTAAGCCATAATTTGTGCTTGGTTTGTCAAATAAAATTTTTTCAACGATTTGTAAGATACTGAAAAAATATCCATAATATTTAAATGCATTTATAATAATTTTTACTTTTAACCTTTGAAAAATACATTGCACAAATTTCAAAAGCAAATACTTATCATCAAAATTTACTTCTTTTACCATAAAATTGCTATTTCGAGATGCTTTCAAAATTAATATGAATAGATGTGTTGTTGAATAAATTTTAAACATATTATTGCTGCTAAAAATTATATTTAGGGGAATTTATTTAACTAACTCTGTAAGATAAGACGTCTTTAAAGTGATAGAATTAAATAATGCTGTTTACAGTAGTTCCTTTAATTACATACAGAGATTAATCCCGTATGAAAACCGTTAGATTATCAAACGCAGCATTGTCACGAAATTCAAATTTTACAAGAATAAAGCAATATTTGAAAGAAATTACTTAGCAACCATCGAATTACAAATGGGTATTTAGGTAATTCAGTACATATTTTTTTCTCAGAAGTTTATTTAAGCAACTCAAGCTATATCCAGTTGCTGATTGTTATATTATGAGTGTGTAGAAATATCCATAAACTGGATATTCAAATATATTGCATTTACTTCTTTTAAAGATCAAACTTTCGAGAATATTTTGCTTACTTCTAGGAATATGCAATTTAGTGTATTTTTTACTACATTTAGAATTACTTAATATTTATAGAGATGTTCTTAGCTCTTCCACTGCCTTAATCCTATAGGGGAATAGATTAATTTCTAATTATTATATATATTTTGGCTTCTGTATAAAGTATATATGAAAATTATAATCCAATGCCTATTATAAAGAATAATCAGTACTACTTGGAAGATAGCCAAAACAAACTTCTTATTTATGAAATTAAATAATTGTAATTTATAATATGTTAACCTTTACCTTCATCTATTAGTTAATTTTGAAATTAATCCTTTCCAGTTACATAAAAAAGATGGAAATCTTAAACAATTATGTATTTTATATTTAGCGATTTTGAAGCTAATATGTAACGTGCTTCCATTTCCGAAATATTTGAATTCCTCATTAATTTCAAATTATTTTGCCAATAAATACAACAATCAATTTACTTAAAAATAATAAATTTGTCAAGCATTATTAAATGGTAAAAAAAAATCATAGAAAATTTCTCGAGATCGAAAATAATGGAATATATGTTAGAATATATCTCACGTCACTCGATATCAAGAAAAAACCCTGAAAAAAAATAACAAAACGAGGGAAAAGAGCCAGAAATGTGCGTGTATATGTGCGAAAACCAATATTTTTCCTTCTGGAAAACGAATATATACAATAAGCAATTTACAATTTTTGGAAATTGTTCTTTTTATTCTGTGTATATATATATATTATCTGGGAATAAATATATGAGCATTTTATCTCGGTAACAACAGCTGCTATCTCAATTCACAAATTGTTTTGAAACGATTTAATCAACGAATCTCATACAAAAGCAAATGACAATTTATCATCATCAAACATCTGTAAATTGATTCCAATCACGACTGAGTTGATAACCGAGGCATTAAACAACAATCAACACTTGTCAAAAGAAAGGAAGGAGTCGCATAATATATGCGAGGATCTTTATTTAACAATGGAGTTTAGGGAATTACACAAATCAAAATTAATGCTCCCTCTTCCGACGATAGGGGGGAAATAATAAAATAAAACAAGAGACGCGTTATTTATTCAAAACAATCCGTTCGCATCCCCAAAGTAAATGGAAGCTGAGGGTACTGCGCACGAAATGGCCATAATGCCAATTCTTCCCTTTCCTCTGGCACAGTTATTTTCAACCACCGCGTACGCCATGATAAATGCTATGGCAAAATGCACTTACAACGTGGCTGCGTTCGAGCAAAGATACGATTAACGAGAAGTTGCTTAACTTTCAGTTTTAGTGAAGCGGTAAGAAAAACAGCAACAAATAACTAAATGACAAAAAAAAAAGGGAAAGTTACGAGCTGTGTAAGGCAAAAGGCCATTGCGTTAATTCGTTGTTTTCGTAAATTCATCCTTAGAGGATTTCCAAATTTATTTTTTGTTATATATTATACGTTAGTTTTCCGTTTTTTTTTTTTTTTTTTTTTTTTTTCCCCTCATCTATCCCGTTTTTGTTCCATCGAATTTGGAACTCCGCTAAGATGGCTCACATTCAAAAGAGAAAATATTTACGAAAATGTCTTTTGTTTCTCTTCGGTTTTGTTTTTTTAAAGAAATAATTGATATAAGAATTAAGTTTTTACGCTTTTTACATGGCTATATAAACTCAACAATGATTTTTTTTTCCAAGTATATTTTACTAGCTAATGATTAAGATTAATTAGCAAAGCTTTTCATATATTTTATATGAAATTACTGTGAATTTTTTGTAAGGATTTAATTGACAAAAATGAATATGATGTGAGTTTAATTCTTTTATTTTAACTATTCATAAAAATACAATTTTTCCTATTTTGCGTTTATTAAATATTTAAAGTTTTCATTATTTTGTTTTTATATAAATAATTTTGAATTAATTATTAAATTAGTGGATGACATTTTTAGTAGAACTTGGTAAAAATTAATTTGGTGAATATAATATCATGATTAAATTAGTGTAATTCGATGTAATCCCTCGGGTATTTCAATTTATAATTCCTAAGAAATAATATAATATTTGAAGAATTATTACTTATTTCAGGAAAAGGATCGCGAAGCAATATATATATATATATATAACACATCGATCAATAACTCCCGAGACTAACCCAGAGATGGCGCTCGTAGTAAACCAGTAACCAGGTCTTTCTAGAGTACTAACCTTTGCTTGAAACGTGTCAAAATTTTAAGTCGATCGGACCAGGAAAAAGGTGTTTTGAAGTGAAGTGAAAAAGGTTTTTTCCAAGTGGGTGCCGCGATTGCTTTCGATGGAACAAAAACAGCAACGAGTCGATGATTCAGAAAGCTGTTTATCGCTATTTACTCGCAACAAAAAAGATTTCTTGCGGAAAAAAAAAAGGAAAAAAAAAAAAGATTTGGAAAAGCGTTGGAACGATTGTATCACCCTAAAAGGTGATTAACAAAAGGTGTTATGTTGATGAATAAAAAAAAAATTTGCAAAAAAAATGTTGTTTTCAATGTTAGACTCGGGAGTTATTGATCGATGTGTTATGTACGTAATGTGCAAGAAATAGATATTGTTAAATGCGTCACCTGAAACGGAAAAAAAGTAAAAGTACAATAAGACCTCGCTTTGCACATAGGATTTTCTTATATGACAAAACGCTAAGTGAAATAACGTTAAATGAAGTGGGTTCAACAAATAACAAACAAATTTTACTTTAATTTCATATCATTTTTATATTAATTTGTGTATAATGTACCGTATTTGCCCGATTGTAAAGGGACAAAGTATTTTATAAAGATAGGATAAGTATATATATATATATATAAACCCAACTCTTTTTTTACACGGTAGATACGTTCCTCAGAAAACAGTGTAAAAAAATCATGTAAAAAATACATTAAGCGTATGGTAAATTTGGGGATATTCTCCACAACTTTAAAAAATCGTGTAAGATGAAAAAAACTAGGTATATTTTCCAAAAAAACCATGTAAAAAATTAGTAATGAAATCCGTACTACATACTTATAAAGCAAAAGCAGTTCATTTTTATTTTAAAAAAAATTAAAATTAGTGTACAGTGAAAATTCAATCTATAGGTCCATACAACTTAAAAAAATTCAAATTGAAATTAGAAATTAAATTACTAGCTAACTACTATTTATCGCTACTTGAAAACATGCGTTTACGTTTATTAAGACCTGGTTCAAAAATGCTATCATCAGTAGATGTGTCAGATATGTCAAACTCAACTGTCAACTTTGATTCAAATAAAGAATTTTATTCGCGTTATTAACTTCCTCTGTTGAATTTTGTTGTTGTTGTTACAGGTTCTGTTATTAGCGGCTGTTTTTTTGGTTTCTCAAGTTGCTTATATAATTCTTGATATCCTGTTACACAAAACTTAAGATTACGTTGAAATTTTAATGCACGCTCTATGTCAGGATCATGAATAAAAAAATATTCCATACTCGTCGCAAATTTCAAGCCCTCACGAATCAAATAGGCCGTTAATAGCTAAACATTATCTTCGACTTCGCCATTATCGACTTCTTTATTATCATAAACAGTCATAAATTTGGTCAAATTCTCCTCATCCAAAGGGCTTTCTAGTATGAATTCTTCAATGTTAGCTGTTTGCATGTTCTTAAAACCTTCGCCACTAATTGCATATGATAGAGTTATAATTTTAGAACATACAGCTGATTTTTGTACTGCGAAACTTCCCCTTTTGACGCATTCTGGCAAAACGTTTTTCTAACAAGGGCTTAAGGTCCGTTGATGCAACTATTTGATGGCAAAAGATGCATGTATAATACAATCCATAATCCTAAGCATTCTCCACGCTTCAACAATAGTCAAACTTCTTTCTTCCACTGAGTCTAAAATATATTTAAATGTTTGCTAAAATATATTTAAATGTTTGCTAAAATATATTTAAATGTTTGCTATAAAACTGTAATCGAGTGGCTGAATCAAAGTGGTTGTATTAGGTGGTAAAAACAGTATTTGAATATTTGGGGAAAATTTTTATTTTTGGGATTCGTGTTAGTACAAAAAATTTATGGATGAATGGTGTTATTTCAAAATCGTGTAAAAAAAGAATTTATCGTGTATACACGATATATATATATATATATATATATGTGTGTGTGTGTGTGTGTGTGTGTGTGTGAGTGAGAGTGGGTGGTTCAAAAATACTTGTATTTGAAAGCAGATGGCTTAATTAAGGTAAGTTGTTGATATCGTTGGGTAATGTCCTTTCTTTAAAAGGGATGGGACAAATTTGACATTGGTTTGATTGTTAGCTATGATTCGGTATTAATTTGCTGCTACGTCAATATGTCGGTGAGACCTAGAAATCATAGTTATGTATCAGATATCAAGCAAAAATCAAAACGTTTGTTTGCTTCCAGTAAATCTAAAGAGAAAAAAAAACCGGAGATATAATCATCGGCTGGAAAAAGTATGAAGAAGAATTTTTAAAGAGCAAAGAGTCATGATAACGAGTACGAATAAATGAGTCACTCACTGCTGTCTAGTGAGTTATGATGTTTACTAAAACCGAATTACTTTTGAAAATTTTAACGACTTGCTGAACGATTCTCGTAAATATATATATATTTGTGTGTATCTCAGTGTGTATGTGCGTGTGTTTGTATACACACTCTATAACAAAAAATAACGATGCACCAAGAAGGAGGTTCCCGATTGTAATGAAATTTCGTAAGTAATGATATTTTGACCGATCAGGCAAATGATTGAAATTTGGTATTCAATGAAAGAATAGCGGGAGTTACAGCACATCGGAACTGCGCACTCAACAGGTGTATATAAGAAACGATTCTCAATCTGATGGTCAACTTTTTTGTTCCATTACGAATTATGATACATTTCAACGACTGAAAAAATATATCACCGTAGGATTCGAGCTCGTTATGTGCAACTGTCAGAGTTTGAAAGCATCATTGGATTGAAATAGGCAGGTTGGGCAAATCGGAGAATCGCTCGTCATATGGATTCAAGCGATGTGGCGATTAGAAGATGCTGGGAAGAATACTACACAAAGAACAGGATCATTTTGCAACATTGAATTTAAATAAGCACTTCAACGATATATGCATATTGCAAAATATTTTTCTTCATGGAAACAAAACATAAATATTTCCGTACTGTGATAAAATACATCTTGTATCAAATGTCTGATGATTAATCAATTTTAACCAGCTCATTTTTCTAGCTTGTATTGACTAGAAAAATAAGCTGATTCGTCTCGCTCGGCAGAAATCACATCTCATTGCATCGACTATTTCATATAACGATCCTATTTTGTCTGACTATAAGTGGTCACTGTATCATTAGTCTAGTGGATTTAGAAATACTGCTGGAGACCATCAGCGAGCTTTATCACTTTATGCCACGTCGTGTGACAGCTTGTATCCACGTCGTGTGACAGCTAGAGGTTGGGTCCTTACCTTATTGAGCTCATGTTTTGTAACTATGTAAATCTGAATACACACACACACACACACACACACATATATATATATATATATATATATATATATATAACAAATGCTATATAACACTAAACGACTCATTGTGTAGCTGATGCACATTTAAATTTGCCGAGGCTATGAGTCCTCCCGTTTCTGTGTGTGAAGGGAGGTTGGAATTTAGAGATGGGGTTCTAGCTTAATTGTTATCCTCGTTACTTGTTCTAGGTTCAAAAATACATGCTCTGTCGTCAAGAGCCACGCATTGCTTCAAAGTGAGATGTTAATAAGCAATCAATTATTCAATCAATCAACAGTTCAATGGATTACATAATAAAATAGTTTATAGTTTAACTAATAAGAAAAATTACCATTGCCAAAAATATGAAAAGGGAAATTTATAAAAACAAAATGGTGGCGTTATGTCGAATCACCGTCAATTGAAAGAGAGCTGAACAAGGTATTATGAAATCGCTAGAGGTATTTTTTCATTAAAACAGATTAATTATAATTTGTACAATTCAGAACATGGTATTCCGCGATGATTCACCAAAAATGCACTCGTTGTTTCTTTTGGAACTTGTCATTACATACATGTGTTTGAAAGATAAAAATAACAGACCATGTTCATTTTGTAATATTACTGTGAAATAAAATATAATCCAAAACAGACACATTTCAGATTTCCATTCTTTACGAAACACTCAGATACATTTTATCAAGTGGGCGTCATATTTTGTTGAAACGAAAAATATAGCTTTATTAATTTCATTAAAATAAGTGACGGTCGATATTTTTCTTTAGTCTAAAGTGAGACAGAATAATAGCTAACATTTGCTAGCTGCTTGGAATCTTTTCATCTACAGATGATAAGCAAATATGAATATTTCGTGTATAATTCATGCGAGTTGCATTTGGAAGGTAACGTAAATTTTAATATTATTTATGAAAGAACTGAAACTAATAATAATTTCATTCCGTTTAATTTAAATTGGAATTACATTCGGCTCTTTCAGGATACATTCTTTTTTTAATTCTTATGCATTCTTTTTGAAACTCGGTACCTTCGTTACAAAATTTGTTTATGTTTGTTGAAGTAATGTTATTTTAACATATAACAGTAAATGTGATCGAGGAAATTGCTACTGATTGAATTTGTTGCGATATATCATCTCAAAAATGTACCTGTTTCTACCTCTTAAAACTCATAAATTTCAGGGGGATATGTAAAAGTGATTAACTAATTTTTTTTTTTCAAATAGTGGAAATACTTCTTCTTATGGAGAAAATGGTAATCTAACAATGCACTTGAAAATGGTCTGTTATTAAGATGGAGAATTGAATTCTTTCGTAACTATAGGTGGAAATGCAAGCGTGCGTCTGGTGTCGTAAGGCATTTCGTTAATAGGCCTAAACTTAAGTAATTAAGGAAAGGTGAACGCTTTATTTAATAATATTCTGTGGAGTGTAAATAAGGTATATGCCACCTCTCTTATACATATTTTTATTTACAAACTTTATATATACTTAATATTTTATTTTCTTATTAAAATTACATTTAATTATTGCATTACTACCTCGGAAACCCGGTACTTTGCCTTCTAGGACCTGACAATAATCCAGCTTTTTTACACTGGCTGATAAACAATAAAATTTTGTTTCATAACTCTTATTATTGAAGTAGGAGTAATAAAGGATAATGTAGGTTAAGAGTGATCAACCCTTTTCTTACCATACGCCGATTTTTTGATGTATGAGTTCAGATTCGCCATATAACACGAGCATTTTTATGCCATCTTACGTTCATGGTTAGGGGTTAGTAAATAGAAATAAGGATAGGATCTGCGTCATTTTGGAGAAGAAAAAGAATAACAGAACCACACAGTTTAATAATTAATTTCCATTTTAACGCACTAAGTTAAAATGGAAAATAATTCTCATGTACATGATTTAATTCTCGATTAGAAAGTGAATTGTAAGTCCAAACATGCAGGTCTAGCAAAACTAAAATTCTCTTGCTAACTATCAACAAATATCACGAGCTCATTAAAAAAAAGAGCAGTCAGAAAACCTATATAACAAGCATTTTACACCATTTTTATGTACTCAAAATCCGTATACGAGTCACTTCGTCTCATTTCGAGTAGAAAGTGAAATCTACACGTACTGAAATCCTATGGACATATAGTGTATATGCACATATAGTAATTCCCATGTTTTGTTAAACGATGAAATGTCCTTTTCACTTGATGAAATGTTCAACACTCTGATAACGTTCAAACGTGAGGTATACACAACCCACATAGAACCAGAGTACGTGCCGCACGACATAGCTTCGTATTATGGGTGGGCTGATGGTTTAATCGGTCCATACCTTCTTTCTTCAGGTTTTTCCAACTTTAGGAAATTCTTCCAGAACTTTTTTAACGTTGTTTCAGCTCATATTCGTCTCCGAATAATGTTTCATCAAAATGGGACTTTTATTCACTATGCAATTTGGAACTCTTTGGGCAGATGAATTGATCTTGGTAGTCTCGACGCAAAACTCCCCTGGTTTCCTTATTTCTTCTGGATGTATTTCTTAAGGTGCCTCGAAGGTCATTGTTTACAAAATACCAGTTAATTCTAGCATAGACCTGGTGACACAAATATTAATAGCAGCTGCTACAATTCGCGAAATGTTTGGCAAAAATATTGCGTAGATTTCTTGCGTATATTGATGTCAATGGGCGAAATTTTGAAAACCACTTGTGATTTGCGCAACAATTATTGTACTCTCTTATGGGTAATAAAGCTCTTCATATAGTCTTCGGTACTGTGTCTTCACAGTTGTTTTATGTATTTTTATCAATTCTGTGTAGCATTTTCAACCACGCTTTCCTATGTAATTATGGCAAATGATGTTCTCTGCCTCCCCTCCAAACTTGCACGTGTAGTTTTTAAATACCATGTACAAGTTTCATAGTGATTCTCCTGTATATGTTCTTACTTTCATCAATAAAAGTCACGGGGTGTAATGTTGTTTCCTAAGAGAATTGTAATTTGAGCATAATGTTTGTAATATCGTGATACATATAAGGATAAAAATTAGTATATACTAATTTTTACTTGTAAGAGGGAGCGTATCGTGATACATTTTAAACGACACGCATCTGTCATTTTCGATAAAAATACTTTCTGATAAACAGTAGCAAGAAATTGCCTTTATATATATATATATATATATATACATATATCATACAGCAACACCAAATAAATAAATATATAAGGATTTTTCTGTTACTTATTGTTACTGAATTACGTATTGTCTGCAGATGACTGGTTTATTATTAAATATTTATATATCTTTTTATAATATATTAAGGTTCTTTTCGGATCTGAATAAGTCTTGTAGAATATATATATATTATCCTACATCATTGATGATAGATTGTGTCCATCGATAGAACCTCGAACTCCCTAATGATATTGATGCTAATACGGTGTTCTAGAAATTCGAACTTCATCATTATAATACATATCTCCATCTCTAAGCACCATATTAGTTTTTATGGATTCGAAACAGAAGTTTCGATAGTACACAAATTTATTATATTTGTATTTATACAATTAGCTATATCACAAGTACTTGTATTCATATTTTTTTAGCTATTTTTTGTTAATTTCAAAGGTTTCATTCAACTATAATCTATCAGTTGATAGTTTTACATGTTATTTCAATATTAATATTTTCCATAAAAAGAACTTTAAGTTTCATAACAAGTTTTGTAGATAGGTAGTAAAAGAGAGAAATTAGACATATTATAATAGCTTCACAATCATAAAACATTTTTTCTTCATTTTACTTAGGGAAGAATTTCATTTTTGTTTTATTTCATTATGCATTGTTCCAAAACCGCATTTCTCTCTCTTCTTTTCCTCAAAACTATTCATTCAAAATTAGAATTTAATTTCCTTTCCAAATCTGATTCAGTAAATGTTGTTATCGCGTAAAGAATACAAGTTTTTTTCGGGGTGTCTTTACAAAATAAATTTAAAATTTTACAAAATAGTCAATTCTGACTTAGGCTTATCCCGATTAGTAAGAAAATAAACATTTCACTTAAGCAAATTGACATAAAATAAAATATTCAAAAAATCGCATTAACTAAAGACAAAAAAATATGTAAACCACCTGCCTTTGAAATCTTCCATAATTGAATCAGAGTCAAAAAATCAAAAATTTTCTCCAAAAAATTCTGGAGAAGTTAATTTCTTGTCTTTCTGTCATGGATACAAGAGATAGATAGTTAAAGTGCTTTCGGCGTTAGGTGTTTTCTACCTCGTGGAAGAGAAGAAAGTTGACCAACCTTGAAGTGCTTCGAACCTACCACCACTGGGTAAGAAGAAAATTTGACTAGTACATTTTACTGCGTCTTTCCCAACTAGTCCAAAAGAGACCACCCTCTCAGACTAGTTATTAAGGTATTAAAGCTTCTAGTGATGGTGTTGAAGACAGCTACCGCATATTCTTTTAAAAATGCAAAAACACATCTTTTTCACAAGAAACCTGCTCTTTCTGGTCATTTCTACAAGTGGTAGAAACTAGATCCATACTGTTCCATCGATCAAGCAATTCGTCAAACTGTTCAACTGTTCATTACGCTTCGCAGATAGTTCCTCTTTTCTTTTGGCCTTACAATAAGTTTTCATCTTTTCTTTTCATCTGGCATTTATTCTTTACGCATCATAAACGAATTCATTTTTCTCCTTCACACTGACACTGATATACTGTCGCATTTACAATTTGTATGTCATACTTCAAAAAAATTGATTACACAGCTTCGAGAAATATTATGCTATTTTTTTATGTAACTGTTGTGATTTTATTTTCAAAAATTATGTAAGATAACACACTTAAATTATTTGTTAATAAAATAATGATAATATTTTCATTGCTGAAAATTTTCCTGAATAATATGCTTCAATTAGCCAATTATTAGATTTTTTTTTTCTAAATCAGTAAATCAACAAAAGTAATCATCAATGTTAAAGTCAAAATAGCCCCAAAAGTATATATATATATATATACATATATATATATATATATATATTCTTGATAGACAAGCTAAACAGTCAAAATGATTGTTTTCACATTTCTTGTAAAACATGTACTCTTATTTAAATGTCTTATATAAGCTAAAAAATTAAATTATGTATATTTAATTTCATTTGGCTATTCCAATATTTAAGTTCCACATGAAGCATTCACAAATCTGTATAAATAATCGTTCTCTTAAAAAAGTCGAAGATAGGAATGAATTGTTCAATTAAAGTAGCAATTTTTCCTATTCCTAATGGATGTTAGCTTAATTCAAATGATCATTTGTCTATAGCAAGAGCTCTTATTTCTAATAATGATGTTACGAGACGACTGAGTTTTTTTCAGTTATTGTTGGACTGTAATCACAAGAGCTACTACTAATTTTTTTTAAAATTTGATTTTAGCAGCTGAGCTGATGCCGCCGAATAGAATAAAATCTTTTTCTGAAGTTTTGGCTGATTTTGAAATGAAACTAACAGCTTTGTCAATATTATGCACGCGAATGCGTGATTTAAAGCTTATGAAAAGTAAAAAAAAAATGCTTTAAATTAATGTTTTCTTCTGTTTCTCTCACGCGTAAGGTTGACCACAGTGAGGCCAACTTTCCCGGCGAAGATTTAATAGAATTGTCTTCCTACTACTGTTTGGAACTGGTCAGGTAATCCCAGCTTGACTTAATGTTTCGAATATATTATTGAGGAAAACATAATTCAGGCTATAGTTTTTTTTTTTCAAGAAAGAAAAACAAATGCTGTTATTTTAATAAGCTCTGGAATATTTGGATATTCACGATGTTTGAGATAAATGATAATTAAAATAGTTTGAATTCCTAGTTTTAAGGGAAATATAAATAATATATAAGTAATAATAAATAATAAAATGCTAATATGAAATTATTGCCATTGAAGTTGAAAGGTTTTTTATTTAACAGTCTAAGATTATGTTATAAGAATTGACAATGCAAAATATTTTTTACTACGTAATCTAAAGAAGCGCATCTAACGTTATAAATCCAGTTATGCATAGACTGATACAAATTGAATTCTTAAAACTTGTACCAGCACTTACTTCTTTACTTAACGTTCAGAAGCTCTTACTACGATATTCAATGTGCTGCAGCTCTTAACCCTAGAACGCTAGCTTGTTTATATATGTCGCTATCACTAGAGATACGTAAAATTTACATGCTCACGTAAAATTCGTTTTATTTGCTTATATTCCATTAATATTGATTTTAAATATAATGAAAATCGTTTGCCTTTTAAATTTAACATAATCTACACAATTGAAAAAAAAATTACATAATACTTAGTTACCAATACAATTATATGTCTATACAGAAAGATATGAGTTCTGGTGCTCTCCATACTTTTCTTTTTCCACATTTGCTTTGGATGCTGCTCTATACCTTCCACCAGAAAAAGTTACATAAAATATAACTTTTGTTGACAATTAGTTATCTTATAAAGCTGAAGTTAGTATTAACATTCCAAGCAAGCAATTCAATTCATCTTTATTTAAGTTACTTAGGGGACCGTCCATAACATTTGCGTAATCTATCTTCTTTTGGTTTATTTATGTGTTTGTGGGAATATTTATTTTTTTACTACAACGGAAATAAACAAATTTAAACAATCATTTGATCTCTAGCAAATCGAGCCTATGGAAAAGGACTTGGTCTAATATTAACAATATCTTTGCGTTAGTTTTCTGTTTAGAGTTATCATTAATTTTCTTATACTACTCATAACCATTTATTACTTTTAATAAGTCAGCATCCAAAGATATAATATGATCTTGTTCATTTTGTTCTTGGATATGTGTAATCTTTCTATTTTTATTTTGAACATGTAATGCAATTTTTATTTTTTACTTTTGTCCATATCACCCCTGCACTCCATTTCTTGTAATGGGGAATGAATCACTAAATAAGGATCAATCTCTATTTTATCATCAGGAATATAATATAGATCAGCATCACTATCATTCAACTATTTTCATCAAATTCAACATTATCGCCACTTTCACTGTCATCAGATTCCAAAATCAATTCTTGAATTTCTCTTTCCTTTAAGTATTTGCGTCGTTTCGCCATTTCTTCAACATAGTTTAAAATAATAATCGAAACACTTTTATAAACGTCATTCACAAATTTAAAAATAAAGACTCTATAACTAAGACTATGTTAAAATTACGAGTTTAAAAAATCGTGTACTACCAGCGACACGTAAAATTTACGTGTTTATAAAGTCGTGTATTACTAGCGATACGTAAAATTTACGCATTTACAAAATCGTGTATTACTAGCGATACGTAAAATTTACGTGTTTACAGTATCGTATATTACTAGCAAAATTTATGTGGGCGAAATTTTGCACATTACTAGCGATACGTAAAATTCACGTAACGAGTTCTAGTTCATGAAGTAAGACAAATGAATCATAGACGAAAAAATCAAACCACTTGGCATGCAGCCTAGTGAAGGCTAGAAAAGAACCACTAGTGTTCTATTGTAGAATTAATACGATATTTAATTTATTAGAGATCCTACTACTCTACATGATAGTATTTGCTTGAATTAAGAGGCGAACATGAAATGTCCTCAAGATAGGAATGTTTCCTTATCAATGCAATCTTTAGTATTCGCTTTTAAAAATTGCGAATTAAAAATATTCTTTTTGACGTGGTGAATAGAAACTCTTCTAACATGGTAAGTCAAGCCATTTGTAGGCTTATTTGATTTTTAGCTTAAGTTTATTATGCCTCTGTTCCAATATTTTACGTGCAGCAGCTCCTTCTACGATATTTAGCGTACTGCTATCTCTTAAGATAGCGTTTTTAAAGATAGTGCCACGTTCGTAAACATAGCGTTTGTTAAAATTAACATGTGAATATATAGCCTTTGACAAGTAAGCAAAAATATTTCACAACAAAACTTCCTTTAGAGTTCATTACGAAAATTTAGAATTAAAGATATTTTTTTAAATATATGTGACAGAAAGTACATTTAATATGTAAATCTATCCATATACTGCAAATTTGTAATCGGTTTTTAATATTTTTAGTATAAAAGGTACATATGCAGTATATGAAATAATCAAAATGACATCTTAAATAAATTATCCTCAAATATATAAAAACTTTCTAACTGAGTTACCCATTTGATAAAAATAACCCCTGGCTTTAGGATCCAGTGAAGTGTGGCGATATTTGGTCATCCGGCTAATATGCTTGAACGAATCAGTTTTCAGTTCTTTTTCTTTCTCAACTCTTTACTTCGCATCTTCTTTCCTAAACACCCTTCTTGACCTTAACGCAAGAAGAAAAAATTTATTTAAGAGCACTTTTTTTCTCTTTCTTGACCTACAGCCGCTATACTGTAGTTCTAAAAAAGAAGTTTGGAATTAAAAACTGGCGGCGACACAAAAAGAAGACAAACTTGACTCGTGTGTCGGCGATCAATTAAAGGAAGACTGAGGGCGTGGGTTCGATTTTCTGCATCCGTTGTGACGTGATTAGAACCCATCGATCAAATCTCCAATCACAGCAGAGGATTGAGGCTGTCACGTGAGATACACTCTTCCCTTTTGTGTTTTTATTGTTCATAAATTTTTTTTCGAGTCAACCTTGTTTTTGTTACCAGATTTTGTTCTTGTCCTTCTATTGAAAAGAATTCTTCAAGTCATCAATAAACAACGTAGATTACATTGAATGACAGACAACTTGTTCGGGATTTATAACTTCATTTTGAGTTAGGTCCTGGTCGTTTGTGTCTTTTCCTTCCAGAAGGAGTGAAGAAAAAGATTTATATATTGGGGGTTTATTTAGGTTTACTTTTGAGACGATCAGGATTCGTGGAAAATCGATGGTCGAACAGTTAAGGAAACTTAAACGAAGAGTAATTGCCAAATTACAAAGAAAGTTTATAGTTATAAATAACATTTTTTATTCGTTTGATGTACGAAAAATTATATAAGTTCATGCCTATATAAGTGTAATTCAATTCATTTTATATAAAAAAACAATTATAAATTAATGAGAGAAAGAGAATCGAAGCTTTGCCGAAGCTTTTCTGCGTATTTACAGGTGGTCATGAATGATATGAAGCATCATAGGAAGAAACAATGTATAGCCCTTAGAAAAAAAAGTGGGTGTAAGCATATCTAAAAATCTGTTTTTATGTTGAAAAGTCAAAGTCACACCAAAAATGAAGCGTGACTTTGAAGTTTAGAATGAGTTTACTGAAGTGTAATGAATGATATTGAGAAAATGCATATATCAGCAATGAAGCGTTTAAAATAGGGTTAGTAGTTTAGAGCGTGTTTGTTTCTAAAATAATTTTGTTGACATAAAATATGTTCACTGGAATTGCACTTTAAAAATAGTTAATGTAGTATAATAATAATAGATAATGTAGAATAATAATAATAGATAATGTAGATATAGATAATGATAGGAAAATTAATAATAATAGATAATGTAGAATAATAATAATAGATAATGCAGAATAATAATAATAATAGATAATGTAGAATAATTAATTTTCTTAATAACGTTGGTAACCTCGTTTTCGAGAACGCTTTCGATCTTTTCTTTACCGTTACAAAATTTGTTCTTTTTTATAAACATGTGATATAATTTTGCCTGATTATTGTATAGAACTGATATAATGATTTCAGCTATTGAATGTCTATGAATCTTCAGGAGATCCAAATTCTCAAATTCTTGACCCTTAGATTAAAATTTCATGCACCTCAAAAATATAGACTGATCTTTCTCATAGGTAAATGATGTATTTTAAAAGGCATCTTTGTCGGAATGTAAAAGACACCACAAACTAAACAGATTATTTATAAGGGGTCGCAGTTGTGTAATCATTCACTCAATACATAATTAGTAATTATACCTATTTCTAAGATGTTCCTAACATAGTTCGGGTGAAAATTCTTATGGTTATTATGTATGTATATATATATGTATGTATAATATCACTTATATTTAGAATATCTAATATTTTAATAGTTAATCAATTAAATTATTTTATACTTTTTCAAATGCTGACAAATATGCTAATAAATTTTTGAGTAAGATAAAATATTAAAAGAAACAGAATATTTCCCTTGTAGACTTTCCAGAATGTGTATTTTTCATACTCTGTGCAAAACTAACAAAAATCGAAGTTTTTCCTCCGACGTCTTAGTTCGAATAATCCTATTTGTTTCTTTCCATTGCCGTCGAAGCAGTTTTCTCCCTTGCGTTGTATATTTCTTGCGGGTTCACTTCAATTACATTCTGCATCACCAACGGGTTCGGGAAGATCCCCGTGGAACCAGTAATTTATCTGAACACCCCTTCCCCTTCGAAATCGTTTGCGGCAAACGTTCGCGCGGGTAACTGGAAGTAAATTGAAAGAAAAACAGAATGAAAGGACAACTCATACTTTAAATTGCCTTTATTCCTACCATTCCATGGCGGACGAAATGGTAAGATTTGAATGATGTTTGATGTAAACAAAAGCACTACAACAAAAGAGTAGAAGGAGAAAGACAGTGTAACATGTCACCCTGAATTCCATCGGGCTGTAAAGATATAAAAAAGAAAAGAAAGTTGTTTTCAATTTACGAGGAAAGTTGCCGAATATCTTCTTTTTCTTTCACGCGATGCGCACCTATCAGAACAATTTTTCTTTCTTTTTTCTTTTTTCCCCCATCGAACTTTTATCCGTTTTCCGATTACCTGGAATGGGCAATAGAGAGGGGGTGTAGTACTTAGGTTAACTAGGTAATTCGTTATGCAAGTTAATGAAAACTTAAAAAAAGGAATCTCATGACATTTACTTTCCAGAAGAATAATCTAGGATGGTTTAATTTACCTAAGAGTACATGCTTTCTTGTTGATGTGTTATCGATAGGTAATTTTCTGGGGAGCTAAATTTTCCAAACTGGTAACTTTTTTTTACGTGTTGTAAGATAATTTGGAGCTGTTTCTTTATTAAAAAGTAATCACGAGATCGTCCTTAATCGTGCGGTAAAAAATATTCTTGACGAAAGCTATAAAATGTTCTAATATTTATAACAATGTTAGTGATATGACAAGCTAGAAATCTGCGGAAAGTAAATGTAAATATATATATATAAAGAACGGAAGTAAGGATAAATTTTTCTTTGTGTATTGTTTATTATTCGTTTATGTATTACTCTTATCCAAACAATTTAAAATGTTCTTATTAATCTTTTAGCACAGTGTTTTTCTATATTCTCTCTGTTGATTGTGATATCTGTGTTCAGCTTCATTTCCTCTAAGACCCGTCGTAATAAGCAGTTGTTGCAGTTTAAATGTAGAGGATAAGATTCTTCACTTTGATATAACAAACTTGAGGAGATTAAAGCATCAATTCAGTTACGTTCTTGTCATCTTCATCTAAGTCTCAATTCTCTTGTATCTCAATAATATGAGACACACAGAAGTTAAGCTCGATTTCTAACCTCATGTACACCATGTTTTGGATCAACAAAACCAGCCATTTTCCCTATATTTTCTATGAATGATATAGTATCTTGTGTCTTATCTGGAATATGCACACACACACACACACACACAATCACTACACACACACACACACACACACACACACACACCAAAAACACACACACACACACACACACACACACACACACATTCAACACACACACACACATGATGTATATATGTGTGTGTGTGTGTGTGTTTATGTGTGTATATATACAGTATACATATATATATTTATTTATATGTATATATATGTATATATATATATGTATATATATATATATGTGTGTGTGTGTGCGTGCTGTTATATATATGTATGAAGTGCAGCAATTAGATTTGTTAACTGGGCACTTATCCAAAGAGCCGTAGAGAAGTCTTCTGAAAAACAGTCACCTTTTCTGGCTTTTATCCCCAACCATGAAAGCGTAGCTGGGACAGGATTTTGTGCACTAACAAACCCCAGATCATGTTCCATGGTATTAATGTCTAATCAAATCCTAACTGAATCAAGTGCGTTTTTTTTAGATAATCTCGAAGGTCTTATCCTGATAATTAGGTGCATTGTCATCTTGACAATTTCATCGTGTTTTGTATATAAATTCAATGTATAACTTAAATGATTTTCGTAATTTAATGGAAGCATTTCCATTCAAAGATGAATCAAGTTTAACTACAGTACATGTTCATGTCATGTAAGACAGCACATTCATCTTATGGCACCACAATTACTGTACAATTTCTTACTGACCTCCTATGCACAAACTCAGGTGGTCGGATAACCCTAGTGGTCGTCACCATGGACCCAGGCCGGCGGTTATCATCGAATCGTGGTTCGATCCCTGATACCAAAGGCTCACCGTGTAGCCGGGGCTGATGCTACATTAAATCTGTCGATGGAGAGGGAGGTACCAGCTCAGGTGACTTCGTCAGTCATTTGATCAAGGTTCATCGCCACATAAGCTCTCGTTTTGCTTCTAGTGCAATTTTGATAAATATAATCAATCCACCATGCCCTCGTAAGATCTGCGTCACACCGGATCACAACCATCAACTCTAATCAAATGAATCCATGCTAAGATCTGAATAATGTCTTTTTTGTAATCTAGGTTCAATCAGTATTCCCCGAGCCTATAAGTGGAGCTGAAGCCGAAGCTTTGTTAGTAAAGACACCCAAATCGGTCTTCACTGTCATATCCCATTACCAAATTTCATCGTCCTCACTGACACGTTCTGCCGCATGTACCATGGTTTTCTTGTTATTTGACGCAATGGCTTTATCTGAAAAACATTGACTATTCTCAATAATATTGACCAATCATTTCATGGTCACAATCAGTAGACTCGATCGGATATTGCGTTGTCTGTGGTGGGTGGTAATGCCTGAAATATATATATCTTCGCATATTCCTTGACATTGTGGATCGAGAAATGTGAGTTCCCTAACAATTTCCGAAACAGAATGATGCATGCATTTCATTGTATTATTCAGCGTTCAAAGTGCACGTTACTTTAGTCATGTGACCATAATAATGTAAGAAAGTTTTCATGTGAACTCACGTTGAGTTCAAAAAAAAAGTCCTGTACTTTTTTTACTTATCATTATATACACTCCATGCAATACCTTCAATCGATTTGAATCGCTGATATGGTGTGTATATCATTACATGACTTGTGAGCTACGTATATTATCAAATAATTTTTCACCATCATATTCAACTACGTTGTCTTTTCTTTTGAAAACACTACAATGCTAGTGACATAATTTTACTGGAATATTAAATCAATCGAAAGTTTCAATATATAAGTTTCTGAACTCAGGAAAGTACACATTTTAAGAGGAGTTAGTTGTCGAACTCTGCACAGATAACAAATTTAACTCTTGGGAAAATTAATTTATTAGACACGTAATTTAGGTTTCCGCTTTTTGAAGGTATTCTGCTTCAAAAAAGATCCGAATAGTAAAAATTTCTTGAGTCTAAAAAAGTTTCTAACAGTGAAGAACATAATAAAAGTAAGTTTATTATGTTCTGTAACATTAAGTAGTTATTGCAAAATAGGAATGTTATATATAAAAAAAGAAAATTAAATTTGACACGATATAGAAGGTTTTGGAAAGTGTTGAATCTAAAGAAGATGCTAAGAATTTTACGAAAAAAGTTTTGTGTAAATTAGTACATTCAGGATCATACCAATACACTAAAACCATATTAATAATATATAGAGAGTTCATTTTCTCAGAATCAATTGAGAAAAGGTTATATTTTAAAGTATTTAAATTTAGTATTGTGTGTACAATGACATACATATGAGAATGTATTCAATTTCCTTTACATTACTTTAGAAAATAGATGATACAACTAAGATTAACTTGTAGTTTTCAAATCCATGTCACTTACTAGTTATTTTCAGTATTATTTCCTCTGTCAATCGTTTCTATATATTGATGTTAAGACTTTGCTGATTTTACACCATCTCATTTTATTAATTTATCAGTTTATAATGTTATAGGTAGTGTATCAATATATTGCTAATAAACGAAACAACAACACATTTCTTACATATACCATTGCACCTGTATAAAGTCCATTAGAAGTCTACTGCTATTCTGGTTCCAATTAGGGACATTCATGGGAGGAACATATTTTTTAATAGTTCTCTTAGTGTAATTATGTTCGATTCTCAATATGTTCTCTGAAAAGTTATGTAATACATATTATGTAACATATCTCTCGTTAGAGTTATACAATTTAGAGAGGAAAAGATACATTTGTAAAAAAGCGAAAAGGGTTTAGGAGAAAATGATTAAGAAGAAAATAGAATTGCTTCCAGAGGAAGGAAAGTAGAATGTATAATGCTCGAATAAATAATCTCTACTCAGGAACAATTTTATTAATAATTAAAATAATAAATACTATTTTCTAAAGTAATTTTGAAGGATCTTTTAAGTATATAAAATAACACTACGAACGATCTTGTTATTAAAATGAACTGTTGTAAAGAAAGTAGAAACAAGAAATGAACTTCCAAAAATAACTTTTTTTTCAATTTTCGAGAGCAAAAAAGAATTCCATTTCAATATCGTCGAATAAAAATCGAAATTCTAAATCTATTATACATTAATCAACAATGAATAAATTATTGTTAATTAGTTTTAAAACGCTAAATACAGCACATATAAATATAGAAAATGAAAAAGTGATTAAATTTTAAGGAAATCTAAGGATTTAGCAAGTTATTCTGGCTTTCATAAAGTGTTATTAAAATTCATTGAAAAAATAAATCAATTATATTAAGGAAGAATTTATTGAAACATTTCGATATTTTTACTACATAAGTTTTAACACAATTTCAATAACATTATCCAATGTATTTAGGATGTCATAAAATCTACATCACATATATTCAAAACAGTTAAATCTAAGTCATGAATTTTTTGAAAATTTATATACTTTAGTTCAAATAATAATATTTATTAATGTCAAAAATTATGCACAAGTGAGAAAAAAACTATCCAATAAAAATCCTTATGCAAAAAATACTCCAAAAGTAGTTTTAGCTATTTAATTGTTAAATTAATATGAAATTTCAGGATATCTTTATTTAATTGTATATATATCGAAAAATATTTACTTCCGCTCTTCTGAGACGAATGAGTAGGATACAAAATGACTTTTTTTCAATTTTCGTTGTGACCATCTCGCATTCGTTCAAATAAATTCGATTAAGGTTACCAAATCATCATCTCTTATTTGAATTAGTTGCGTACAATAGAAAGAAATCTTACAGCCTGAAGGCAGTAAGATTTTTCCCTAATGTTTCCTAATTGTGACTGCACTGACTTCTTAATTAGTCAATTAGGCAATAATTAATTTTTCATCCAATATCAATATTTAACTTCATTTATCGTTTAGTGGTATCTTTATTTATTTTCATGGATTAGTTATGGATCGTTATTGAGATATAATTTTTTTTTCTAGAATTACGTTTTCAAATATTTATGATTCAATATTTATACTTCATCAAGACATATAATTTTCAGCTTAAAAATCACTATGCAAATATTCAAAATGTTAAAATCAACTTCATAGTCTATTTTTTAATTTAGATTTTAATTCAAATAAATGTATTTAGTAACGACAAAAGTTATGCAATGAGGAATCCACATTTTGCAGACCTACTAAATTTAATTATCATGTATAAAATACATTAATTATATCTTGACCAACAATAATTTTATTTTATTTCATGCATTTTAAGACATAGTTTATAAAAACTTAATCATTAAGAGCAATTTTTTTAATCACGTAACATTAGAAATTTTACAATTATATTTCAAAAAAAAAAAAAAAAAAAATAGTTAAACAGCCCATAGAGCTATTTAAAAATTATCAATAGCATGATAAATGTCTTTTAATGAACTGTAGTTTCCTTATGGATAATATAAACTATTTAAAATGTTATTAATTTTCTTATTAGGCTATTAATGACTATTAGATTTTTAGATTTAACTGAAACAATTTATTTTTCTGTATATTTAACATTATTATTTTATTCATAAAATTGTTATATTGAAGATAAATAATATAGTCATTAAAATGAACCTAAATTATTGACTATTGCCGTAGGCAAACCTATTAATCCGAAATGTTCTCCAAAGATAAAGATAAATAAACCAAATTGCCTTGTCTTATTAACTATGTATAAATTATGTATAATAACTCCTAGATAGGGTTATTATCTCGTAATATCTACATATACAACCATTCTATCAAAATACTATTGAATTTTTAAGTGTTTTCAAAGAATTAAAATATCATGCAAATCAGTGAACTCATTAAATTTATTGCTATAGAATTAATATAGTTTGAAAACACGTGCGTTTCATTGAACAGATATGATCCTAGTTTTATGATTATTTTCTTCATAATTTATTGATCCCTTTTGAAAATTTACTGTATATTGTTCCTAATTCAATTATTATTATTTATTTTATTTGCTAACTAATAAAATAAAACCATCTTTAAAGTGGGCAATTATATATCATTATTGATCTCCATTGTTTGTTAAAATCCAATAGACAGCAGATACCGTAAATTTAAATCTTAAATTTAAGTGGCAATTAAATAAATTTTTAAATCAATATCATGAGACTTTGCTGTTTTCGCTCGTGATTATTTATTCAATGACATGTTCATATTTATTTCATAAACATTTTTCGTAGGTTCGCTCTTCCGAATTGAGTCAATGATTAGGAAAAGTATCACATATACTCATATCTGTGACTATACAGCCTGAATTGTTATGATCGATTCAAAATTCTACTTAATTATATTTCATTAAAAATAATTTTATCACATTGATTGATTTTATTCAGATATTTTCCTCCTAAATGCTTATTCAAATAAATTTTTTAAGTATTTCAAATATCATTAAACTCTTAATTATAATTGTGATGTTCTTAAATTAAAATCTAAAGGAACGTTTAGGTATATATTTATGAGTTCTAAATATTTTTTAACCTCAAGAAAATAGAATTATATAATAAAATATAAGTTTGCTACAAATTTGTACAATAACAAACAATACTTAACATGCAATTTATTTAAATCGCTAAAAATTTAAACTTTTCAACGTGTTCAACATAAATATCGTTTCTCTTACTTAAATAACTATTAATTTATTGCTCTATTGCATCAAAATTAAAAATTAAACATCTTAAAGCTTCCATGCAAAACTATAAGAGTTTCGTGTAAATATACAGACACTTCATGGAACCAAAATTAAAAGCTTGAGAACTATTAAGGAATTAAGGAAGATGCATCAAGTAATATGCGAATTTATAACATTATTTGATCGAAACTTTCAGGTTACTATTTAACGAAGTTGCTGCTCCATCAACAAACTTTAAAAACTACAGTTTGGGGTCTGAAAAGAGTGTTCTTAACTAACTGCGAAATTCGCCCGAAGTTACTGTTTCTTAAAGCTACACCAACAACAGACTTGTTAGAAAATTTTCTTTATGATTGAAGCTTAATTTCTAGTAGAAAAATGGAAAATAGAAGAGCCCCAAGAAGCCCTTGAAAGAGAGAGAAAATGGCGAATAAAAGTTGTCAAGAACACATGTTAATACATCAAAAGAATACTTAAAATGACGTTTGGTGTGAGAAGAGATCTCGAGAATTGTATTATCTCGCGTTTTAAATAACATTTTCTGGCATGAGATATTTAAAATTTAATAGAAACATCAACCTTATTCAATTACTATAGTGCTCTTATTACATCGAATTTTTTTCTCAGGTAAGGCTGCTATCGGTACTGCTTGTTAAATAAATACTTAAGATCGATTAACTTAAAAACCGAGCAGAATGAATTTTTTTATTCCATTACGAAAATTTCATGAGATATAAATTAAAGGTTGGCTGTATTTACTTTCATATGTACTTCGCTTCGTGAAATTAGATTTTATTATAATTTAATGTTTTGGTATAAAAACAATTATATAAGAATATCTTTTTAAGCTCTCTAATATAATTATAAGTCTAAAATAAAAAAAAATGTGTAAGCAAATAAAACTTTGTAATGACTTTAAAAGAAACATTAATGAATATATAAATTTATAAAACTTTATTTACATTCAAAATGAAATTCAAAATTATTGCAAGAAATTAATGTGATCTAAGTACTGAAAATAATTTTATAATGTTTGAAGAATATGGAAGATAATTTTCAAGTAATTATTTTGACATATGTATGAATTATAAAATGCAATTAAATTGAAATCTTTCATATAAAATCTTAATAAGGGATTCTGATTATATTTACAATAAAACAAAGTTAGTTTTTTTGCAATTAGATAATTTTAATTTAACTATTTATAGTGATTTTTGAATGATTTTTGTTTCTAATTTTTTAAGTATATTTAATTATGATCTTTATTTATAAATTTAAAAATTATAGGCAATTGTTAAAACTTTAAGATATTTCTAAGTGCTTTAAAAGTATAAAATCAAAAATGGGGGGGTTTGTAACCAAATAAGGTATTTTTTCATAAAAATAATTTAATTGTAAACAGTAATTTTTCCCGGATTCGAGACTTAAGCTTTGAATTTTAGGCAAAATATAATATTATTTATTGTATTTTCCTCGCATTCTATAAGGTACATTTTCTTTGTAAATGGAAACAGAAAGGTTTTCCTGAATCTGAAATAGAATTTTACGTACGTTACATGAATAACAAATTTGGATCCAAACTAAACAGAATAGAGATGTATACGATTTGTTTATAAGGATTGGGCACTTATAAAATTTTTTAAAGAAATACATCTGTGAATCAAAAGGCTTTAACCCACAAAGTACAATATATATGCATAACTCCATATCACCTAAACAAATATATCATAGTTAAAACATTGAATTGAAAGTTATATTTCATGCAAAATCAAAAGTTTTTTTTTTAATCTTTAGTGTGATTCTTTTACTTTATTCTCGTGATAATATTTTTGTAAAATATAGAAATGTACATAAGCTTTAAACTTAGATTGAATGCAAATATTACTATAAGTTACTTGCGTTATTTATTACATTTTTTGTAGGAATAACTTATAAACATTAATAATTAATGGTCTACTGAAAATAACTGCAAATTCTTTTTTTAATATTTTTATTTCTTCAATAAACCGAGTTGTAGAGCATTTACAAATGTTACAGATAAATACTTTAACTTAACGTGACTAAAGGAGTCCTAGAAATTAGATCGTTAAAATTCTGTAATACAGGCCGTACTACAAAAATTTTAATGCTAAATTTAACAAAGAAGTGCCACCAGACCTCTTCTAAATAGATTTCTACATAATATAAAAAATGTATCCTACTTAATATTTAAAAGTTTATATATATATTTATATATATATACAAAATCAAGTTTCTCCTATTTTAAAATATAATATACCTGCCAATTTTCTTACGTTTCTTAACGCGATTTCAAGTTTTATGATGAACTGTAGGTGGTAATATATTTTGTATGAGGATTTTTTTCAGTAATATATAGTGTTCTCTTATTGACATCTGTTATCTTAATATTAACATATAAAAATAAAATTTACTTTTTGGATTATTACAATACTTTGCTAAATACAGAAACCCTTTTGAATAAAATTTTTCGAAACAACAATCCATGCATTTCATTGACGTTCTTTAACTCGTCTTTTCTGGTGTTTATAGAAAATTGTCTCAGCTATCCTTTTAAAGTTATAGAGACTATCCCAAAATAGTTTGAAATATTTGAAATGATAATCAATGAAAGATATATATGCAGCATTGCTGTAACGAGACAACTTTTAGTTAAAATAATGACTGGATGTATTAAATAACCAAACTTTAAAGTATTTAAATGTTTCCCTGCAAACTTAGCATACCGATAGAAATTCACGAAGCACGTAAACTGATTACTTAAATGGAATTCTATTCAGAAAAGTTAGATGGAATGATAATTTAAAGTTACGAAATACTTCAGAAAATGTTTTGCATTACATAAATTCAAAGAGATTACTTTTGAGTATTCAAGTAGTTTGATATGTATAGGTACGTTTCCTTAAATTGTTACGCTGATGAACAGTTTTCAAATGTTGGGGATATCTACACAGTAGGTCTACACTAGGTTCTTTCGAGAGTAAGGCAAAAATTTATTCTGAAATTCTCTAACAAGTACAAAATATATTTCCTTTTGACAGGAAACCATTGACACACACATATAAATTCACAATAGCACTAATTCACATATTCGAACTCTGCACTTCCAAATATGTAATCAATATCGAATGATTTATATTCAGGAATACACTGTTGCTCACATAAATATATTCGAAACAATCTTTCTGGATACTTCTGGACTTGTCTTGAAACATCTAGTTTTATTGACAAATTTGGCTAATTGGCAACATTTAGCGAATAAATTTATCGCCCTCTATGCCTTTGTAGCCCTTAACTATTTTGCATTACTGCCCAGTATATTATTTTCTTGCCCGCAAGCAATCTTTTCAACGTTTACACTTATTTAACAATGTAGAAAGCGCAGTCTAAACAATTTCCATAATAATACTATTTTTAAGAAACAGTTATTTATTTATTTACACTCATTTCACAAGTTTTTTTTTTTTTAAAAAGAACTTTTTTAAATATAATTCGTAATAATGATACAATTTTAGTTACAATGGAATCTTCTCATGATTACTTTCTTCTACTGGAGATCATACTCTAAGTTAAAACTGGTTTGTAGTGATATTGAATGCTGTGATATGCTTCTATTTCGTAAATAAAGTCAGTATATCTTAAAAATTTTATGCTTACTAATATCACACATTTACCATTAAGAAGGAATATTTTCCCTAATAGCTTATATTTTTGGGCGATCCTTAATATTTTGCATTTTAGTAAAATTTGTTAGTTAATAATACCGGAAAATTTATTTATTTAAAATAATTTGCAATTATCGTGTTTGAACAGATGATTGCAATACGCAATGTAGAAATTATAAAAAAAAAAAAAAAAAAAAAACTTTGAAAATGGCACCATTATAAATAAATTTAAAGAATTCATTATCAAACCTAGACCTTTTTATTCAATTTTAATACATTATTCCATTACAATTCAATATAATTCTACAACTCATTATAAATCTTATATATATAACACACACACACACGCATGCACACACATACACACATATAACATATATATATATACACCCAGATTGCACACTAAAGTTCCTTGCAACTCCGTAACTTCAGAACTACTGCTGCTAACACATGGATCAATTAGTTCCGAGACTAACCCAGAGATGGTGCTCGTAGTAAACCAGTAACCAAGTCTTTCTAGAGTACTAACCTTTGCTTGAAACGTGTCAAAATTTTAAGTCGATCGGACCAGAAACAGCTGAGATATCGAGGTTGGAGTAAAGTCGTTTTGTAGTTTGTTTAAAAAATGGAAAAAACCGAGTTTCGTGTTCTGATAAAACATTGTTTTTTAATGGGTAAAAACACCGTGCAAGCGAAACAATGGATTGAAAAATGAAAATGGACTCTTGTCCATCAAAAGCAATGATTTGTCGGTGGTTTGCCGAGTTTAAACGTGGTCGTACCGACACAAATGACGCGGAACGCTCGGGTAGACCTGTGGAAGCCGTTACACCGGAAAATGTGAGTGAAGTGACAAAAATTATAATGAAAGATCGTAAAGTGAAGCTCCGTGAGATTGCTGAGATGACACAGATATCATATGGAAGTGTATTTACTATCCTTCATGAAAAATTGAGCATGAAAAAGGTTTTTTCCAAGTGGGTGCCGCGATTGCTTTCGATGGAACAAAAACAGCAACGAGTCGATGATTCAGAAAGCAGTTTATCGCTATTTACTCGCAACAAAAAAGATTTCTTGCGTCGTTACGTGACCATGGACGAAACATGGATATATCACTACACTCCAGAGTCGAAGCGGCAGTCATCTGAGTGGCGCACAGCTGGCGAAAGCCGTCCGAAGCGTCCGAAAACGCAGCAGTCAGCTGGCAAAGTCATGGCGTCAGTTTTTTGGGATACGCATGGCGTGATTTTCATTGACTACCTCGAAAAAGGTAAATCGATCCACAGTGATTATTATATTGACTTGCTGGTGCGTTTGAAGGAGGAAATCGCAAAAAAACGACCGCACAGTCTCGGGACTTATTGATCCATGTGTTATATTCATAAAAGTGGTGTCTAAGTATAGCAAAGTAGCCATGCGCTACTGAATGAAACACCTATGGTGCCACCTGTTGGGAAACTGCAGAATTAGCATTCCTATCTCGAAAACGATATGAGAGAGGGAAAAAAGTGACTTACAAAGTTGTGAAGCGTCATCGATTTAGCACGAAAAAACACCTTGTGGACAAAAAGGAAGATAATTGAATGATTAAAACACGCATTATTTTTTCGTGATTTCCTACACTGGGACGTTACGAAACTTGAACGGAAAGAGAAACGATTATCTTTCGGGCAAAACATGACACCGCAATGTGGCATAGTGATGCCCAATAAAATGGATACGGTTCAAACCCCTAGAGATGCCTCCTTGTACTGATTGTCTTTATAAACAGAGTAGACAATACGTATATCGAGTAAACTAGAGTAGCGTCAACTCAACACAACTTTCACTTGGTATTCGAAATGCTTGCAGTATGCAAATATGTAAGAAACGGTATTTGCATATTTAATGCCTGTTCACCTGAGATAGCTATAAAATATACATTTTCAAGGGATTGTAGTATGTTCATGCTCATGGTCATGGATCGATTTTCTGAAGCTAGGTATTGTGAGGTGGTTTTTCGGTACCGTGAATGTGGACGCAAGGCATTATTACGAGAAAAGTTGCACCGGCAACTTTTCCCTGCAGGCATGCATCTTTCTCAGCAAAACATTCTAACTATTGTAAAATGTTTAAATGAAACAGGCTGCGTAATTAGTTGGGCTCGATCTGGCAGACTAGCTAAGGTAGTACGTCAAGTGCAATCGGATGAGGTATTAGCATATCCGACATGCTGGACAAGAGATATCATTCAACAATGTGACCTCTCCAAAAGTCAGGTTTGGAAAATCCTAAGCGAATTAGTCGCTCATCCATGCCCAGCAACGCCTCAATAGGTTTTACTCGACGGGAGTTTACTTACTTTACAAGCGAAGCAATGCTTAGGGCAACTTCGTCATGAACCAGATAAAGGTCCACCTAAAGTTTTTGAAAGATATAATGTGCTCTGATGAGGCATACTTTTCACAAAATGGCATGTACCATAAGCACCCCTTACTGAGTACTGGAAAATCCTCGATGTTATACCGACATTCGACATCAAATGATATTTGCTATAAATATTTGGTGTGCAAGTTACAATAACATGCAGATCGGCTCGATATTTTACGATGGCACGTTAACGGGTACACGAGATTTACAGTTCCTAAAGAATGTAATATATATATATATATATATATATATAACCTGATTTTGGGGGAAATCTGCCATTGTTTAAACTTTGGAATCCATGCTTCAAAATTTTTTCCCCTATCTTGTTCCATTTTGAGATAGGAATGCTTACTTCGCAGTGTTCCACCAGATGGAGACGTAAGCGGTTTCATTCAGAAGCTCATGGCGACTTTGCTACTCGTGGATACCACTTTAATGAATAGAGCAGCAGAACAAATGAAGAGGGTGGCAAGGGACTTGAGTGGGCATCCTGTACACACGCACACACAAATATATGTATACATACGTACTGAGCTGTTACTGCTAACTGAGAAATATCAAATTTGTTAAGTTGCCTATAAATTTTCAAAATAACTTTTACACAAATAATATAATTTTGCACAAATAATATAATTTTTATATTATAGGGAAAATCTGCCATTGTTTAAACTTTTGTCTGATTAGCCTGTTAATTTGTGCAAAGGTCTGATTAGCCTGTTGATTTTTTAAAAAGAATGATGAAATATAAAAAAAAAAAATTATAAATATGAATAAAAAGTTTTTTAAATTTGTTTTTATTCCTTGTTATTTTTTAAGTTATTATTTTCATTTGACTATTATTATTATTTTTTCAATTTTCTAATTTTATTTTTTTATATTTGGCTCCCCCACCCTTTTTTTTTGTGGCCGTGAACTAGCTGCCTGCGGTTTTCGTCGAGTCTCGTGTTCGAGCCTTGATGTCGCAAAAGACCCGTCGTATAGCCGGGTCTGATACATGCTAAATCTATCGTGGTCGAATGTCCTCCCGTTGGTGTGATGTGGAAGTTAGGAGATGGGATGCCAATTCAGGTATCTTCCTCGTCACTTGACCGTGGCTCAAAATTACCGTCGCCAATAGCCCTCATATTGCTTGTAGTGCGACGAGAATAAAACTAAACCAGACTAAAATCTCTCTTTTTATGTTTTTAATTTTATTTCTTTCATTAAATGTGTTTTCTATTATTTTTATATGATTCTTTGGAATAAATAGGTTTTTTTTTTCACTTTAGATGGTGACACATTTTTAGTGTTTGTTTACGATCTATTTTTGCATTGTTATTTTTAAATTAATTTTTGCTTTATTAAATATGCTAAATATTACACTTTCCCTTATTTTTACCGTAATCTCTTGTTCAATAATTTTAAGTAGATATTTTTTTTTTTTTTAGTTTCTGTAATCATTCAATATGTTTGTGCGGTTTCATTTAATTCCGTCAATCAGCCCTTACTTTGTCGGTGAATTCACTGATGAATAAAGAATGTACGCACATTGGTATGTTTTATTTCATAGAAATTTGTTCCGGTCTTTTTATTAGGTACTTATTTATTTATTTTTTGTAATTGATTTTATCTTTAAAATGTTTTAACATTTTACTTATGAGGACGTGTCACTGGTAATAGCATTATGTTTTAAATAGCTTACATTCGTGATTATTTTTTGGATTTGTTTAAGTTACGCTTTTTTAGTGAAGGACTTTAATTAGTAATGAAATTGAAGATGTTTACCAATTTTACTTTCTGTCTTTTTTCTGTGGTTGAATTTTTGAATTTTCTGACTTTTAGTTTACCACTATCGTTGTATAAAACAATTTAAAGAAGTGTGATTGTTTCATCAGTACTTATCAGTATAAACACACACTATTCCGTTCCAAAATATGAAATTGTTTTAATTTCACTCCATTTACTTTTGCTTAACTTTGCTTTATTTAAAATAGTTTAGTTCTTTAATAGTTTGGTTGGAATTTTTGAGTTTTACGGCTTTAAATTATAAAATTTTGGACTATTTAAGTAAATTTTATTTCATTTGCATAAATATTAATTTTATTATTAGTTATTTCCTTAAATATTTAGTCTCTTACTCTTAATTGTTTTGCTTTAGTTTCGAATATTCTTAGTGAATTATATGTTTGTAAAATGAACTATATTTGTGTTTAGTTTTTTTATACAATCTCGGAAGTAGAGTTAGTATACTTGTCTTTGAATACACGAAGTATTTGAGAACAAATTCTTATTTATACATTCTCGTACAATCTTCTTCGTAAACTTTTAATTTAGTGGTTACTACATTTATTTAATTTCAGCATTATTTTGCTATATATAAGTATATATAAAATCTCTTTTTTAATATTTAGTTAGACCAGCTAAGGCTTGGATTACATTGCACATTTTTTGTTTAAATAAGATTCTGTATAGTTTCCACGCTTATTGTTGTTCAGGTTTTCAACAGTGTTTAACTGACTAACTGAACAGACAAAGGGAGAGACAATTCCCCCATTAACCTCTGTTTGATCATATGACAAAATTTTTCGATTGGATTAAGATCCACCTTTGAGATCGCCATTTCACGTGGGAAAATGATTCCTCATTATTCTCACACCAATTCTCTATACTCTCTCCTTAATAGATCTTGGCATCATCGTATTAGATTACGCCACTTCTATAGGGAAAGTAAAAATTCATTCATGGCGTACCCTTGTCATATTAAGCACATTTATAAATGATGCAGCGACTTTATTATATTATCGCATGATTTGGGTGAATTCAGAGCAGACCCATTGAAGCAATCCTAGATCCCAATACTGCCTTCATTTGTATGTAAAGTGGCACTAGGGATGAAATGTCTAATGCTTATTAAAGTTTCCACCTTACATCCATTGTTCTGCAATATCTTGAATTTAGGCTCTTTTTATACCATATCATGCTCCTTCACTGTTCGAACGTTCAACTTTATATCCTTTAGCAAATTAAAGTGGGTTTTTTTTGGTGGCTCTACAACTGTTAAGCTTCGTTTCTTTAAGTTCTTGCCGCATTGCATATTTTAAAATGCCATAATGTCCAATGTTAAACATTGCCGGGGGCTCAACAGTCAAATTTTTGAGATTTCTTTTCAACAGTCGCTTAAGAGATTTTCTCTCCTGAGAATTTAAGCATGTTTGACATAAATTAATTCCGAGATATTGCAGTTCTCCACTATCTTTTCGTGTTTAAATAATATTCTGGACACTTTTCAATCCAATTTCAGTAATTTTAGCGATCTTTTTAGTAGTTTTCTCTGATGTAGGTCAATAATTTGTAGAAACATCTGTTTCGTGACCACGTGGAACAATTTCTTACTTACTTTCTACAAAAATAATCAACTGTATAGTGTTTGAGTGGTATTTCAAGGGCAAATTATCCATAGCAAGATACACAAGTAAGTTTCTATACTACAGAAGCAGTTGGAGACTCCTATGTATTTGCATACTTATTTCATACAGCAACTTTCTTTGAACAGGCAGTATATATGTATGTATGTATGTTTATAAATAATTAAATTTGTTTATTTTGCTAAAACGCATGCCCCAGTCATTTTCATCTGTTCTGTTAGAATAATATAATATTACGCATTAATACTTAAGAATAATTGCTTAATATTTGCTAACTATTTCATTATAAGTTATCCCAATATACAATAATTTTTATAAGCTATATTACTTTAGATAATCAGTGTACTTGATTCTTAACATTTTGCTTTATATAATTAGTTTAGAGAATTGTATTATAGGTAAATACCAAATATTTATGAATTATTTTTAAATATACATTTCTTTTAACCATTTTTTAGAGTTTAATATGCATGATTGATTGTATCAGAAGAAAATGCATTTTTTCAAAATTCGATTCCATGTATTTTGTAAGATTATTATGATTTTATATTTTAATCCTACCATCGTTAACTAAAATCTGGGCCTACAATAATATTATTTTCCTCTTTTGTATTTAATTATTATTTTCAGATAGATTTTGAAAAACAAAATTAAGCAAAAATACGTAAGATGAGTTTTTAAAATAAAATCCACATTTCTTGATTTTGAAATACAAATTTTCTGAAGCTTTTTCCAACTGAAATGCTACATCTTCGAAAGATATCTCTGTCCAGAAATCCAGTCGATCGCAGCGGCACATAAATTTCTTCAGTAACAAGGACCTCTATCACGTAAAAACAATCCGAAGCGCCTGAGGTTTCCCCGTTCCGGTGGGCGCACAAGCATAAATGATAACCATTTCCAGAGCCCGAGATATTCGGGAGAAAGGGATTTTTATGTTCTGTTTCATGCTGTGTATAAAATTCTTCGAGAATGATTGGACCGCGTATATGTTTTTTTCCTTTCCCCCTTTAACTTTGTATCTTCCCTTCTGTATTTTTCGTGGAAAGCTCATAAAACAGCGAAGGATTTATGATATCTAAGCCTGCTTCTACAAATATCGTAATTTTGATGTAATCGTTCCCGTGTATCGTAAAATTGCGGGATGCATTGGCAGTACTGAGAACATCGCTGTACATATATGGACACACTTACACATATGTTGAGGAAAGATTTATTCAAGGTTTAAAGCAAGCATTTTTTTTCTTTTCTGCTCTTATCTTTTTTTAATACTGTACAGGGTAGACAGTGTTCCGCAAATGATTGGTCGAAGTCTTATATGTGAATGTAGTTTTCAGTTTATTGTTGAAGTTTGAGTCTTATCTTAGTTACGAAAACTTTTCGTTAAAAACACAGTGAACTGCTTGTAATCAGTGTTTAAAAATTTAATTGTTAATTTTTAAATAATTTCCTACTAGTTACATATAATTCAATAAGTCACTAAATAATTGCTGAAATATCATAAATAATTGCTGAAATATCATAAATAATTACTGAAATATCATAAATAATTTCTGAAATATCATAAATAATTTTGTTTTGTAGCTTAGTCATTTAAGTAGAAAGAGTTGCTTAGATTCATTGAATTTAAATTTATCTAGTTGTTTCCTTTAAATTAATTCTTAAAATATGTAGAAATAAGTGAGTGAGAGAGAGAGAGAGAGAGAGAGCGCAAATGATTTTTTACATTAGTATCTAAGAGCAAGGGCGTTAAAAACATTTCTAGTCACAAGTCATTCGTAACAAGTAAATTTCACGTGGATCACGTCAATATGAAACGTACAGATTTAATGAAATGGTAATATATATGTAGCTTCTATTGTATTTTATTGATTTATTGGTAAAAACGCATAGTAAAAATAAAAGACTAATTACTAAATTTAGTGAAAGAATTCTGTTCTAATAGCATTTTTTAAAATTTTCCGTACTTTGGCCTTTGCTAACTATTATGAGTATATATTTCCTGGAATTATATATTTCCTAATTAGCATATAATTTATGCGACATACTTATTAATCTTGGTGTATTCTTGATCCTATAAGAGTACTTTTAATTCTGTAATAAACATATATTTAAGCTTGGTGCACTGAAAGGTGGAAAAACAAAATCTAAACCAAAGATGAAGGTTATTTTTGTGACACAATATTTTTCAGTTAACCTATCAATCACGGAAAGAAATAAAAAAAATTGCTTGACTTTCAAACTTGGTTATCAAATGTAGTATTTACAAAATGTCTATTTCCAGTTATAGCTTGGACTTTATTGCATTTACCTTTTCAAGTAAAACTTTAGGAGTTTAAATGATGTTGCTTGAAATGTTGATTTCTCCCAACAAATGAAACGTGACTTATATAGATTAGATCAGATTTATTGAAGTCTAATGAATAGAATTGACAGAAAATGCATTTATAAACAGTTAAGAGCTTAGTACAGTGGATGGTAATTTAATTAGGACTGAAATGCAATGGAAGTTATAAACGAAGGCATGCAAATGTATTAACAAGTGTAAGAGTGATCAGATCATAGCCACAGGAAGGAACTGCATAGAATCAGTGAATCCGATACTCCTCCCTAAATTCATTAATGACTCGAACTCGATTTATTCAGTAGGATAAGTAATTTTTATAATATTGATCTTCAGAATCAGATGCGTGTAGGTAATTTTTCCACTGATATAATGGAATAAATGTTGAATTTTATGTATTCATAGAACTAAATAAAATAACTTTGTTACCATCACTGTGTGACTTTCTAAACATTGGATTCTATTAATTAGTCACTATTTATAAAATTAGTAATGACAACCGAAGGAAATAATAACTGGACATTAGACAGCAGTAAAGGAATCTATCTTCTACTAGTTATTTAAAGAAACTTGGCTAGTGAGTATAGCGCACTAATTAAAAACGATCTGTAACTGATGTCTTAATGGACTTTAAAAGACGAATGTAAAAGTAAAGTTTTCTAGCGTAATGGTCAATTATGATGCTGCGCTGACAAAGCGTGTTTATGATCTAGGTGTTGGAAATGAAAAAAAAAAAAGCTAAAATTTGGTTCTCGAGGAAAGTTCGATAATAGAAAAAGATCGCAAGTGTATCCCGGGTGCCACGGTATCCATGTTTACAAAAAACAGCAAGACCCTGGGAAAGAAAAGGATCCCTAGGATATTTCAGAATCATGATACCCATGACTTGTCTCAATGTTGGTATGCTCCTGAGGTTTGCTTTTAAAATGATGAAATTGTCAGATATTGCGACAGGAAGCCAGAAAGTTGCGATTTATTTTTAATTAATGAAGGATTTCAACCTAAAAAGACGTGATTCTTACATACTGCCTTTTATAAAAATGACGCATGACGTGATATTACCACGTGCAGTACAAAAGGAAACAGTTGGAGAGCTGCCAGTTCGACTCTCATTTTAGAGGATAAAGTGTTTGATTGTAGTAAGTAAAAATCTCCGACTCGATTATGAATTAAATATTAAATAATCCTAATTTTTAGCCCATAAATATTCTTAGTAAGACCTGTACTCTGATTATTCAACATTCATTATTCAGTATCAAAATCCACCAAAATCTTCTAATGAACACAACTCTTGTTACAGTAAACTCTCTTTACTCCAGCACAAGGACCACGGTTGTATCGGATTATAGAACGCCGGTATAGTTTCTACGGTGATAACAAAAATATATAAATCACTCTAGATAAAAATATCACTCTAGATAAAAATTTAAATTATTGAAACTTGTATTTACTGTGCTTATATATATATATATATATATATACTGAAAATTTATGAAAGAATAATTTCAAATATTTAAAAAGACAAAAATCCAGATAGAAATGTAAAAATGGAAGAAAAATAAATGAAAATATGGAGCCCAGCAAGTCCAAAAGCAATATCGGGCTGAGGACCGAATAAGTGGAGTTAAACTAGTTTAATGGTACCAACCTTCCCCCTTTGCGACTTGGTAGGCTGAATTGGGAAATCCAAATTACAAAAGAGTTTAATGATTAAAAAATGCAAAAAAGTTCAGTGATAAAATCTACAAAAATAAAATCTATAATTCTAAAAATTATCAACAAATCAATGTATAAAAATTACTTACAAAAATTCAAAGAAATGAAGATTCAAATATGTGAGTAGTAAGACGGAATTTTCTTTAAGCTTCAAGATGTATATCGCATACTCAAAATAAAAAAAAAGTATAACACGTCATCACCATATAAATTGAAAAAAGATTTAAATCATTGTTTGATTGGTAATAAAATGTAAAAGGATGCAAACAATTGGTTGGTAATAAGTAGTATGGTAAAGGAGTATAATGGTCCGGAGAGTGAGTAAAAATGTAAGCTGTGTAAATGTAAATAAATAAATAAATTCTTCACGGCTAGACCACTAACTAGCCGACTTTGTGGACCTATTGTTGTGTGGTGGATTATATATATATATATCATTACTATATATATATATATATTACTAC